>JAXIVD010001754.1:20000-22639 GCA_036785275.1 Cancer borealis
GAGGAGAGAAGGGAGGAGAGGAGAGAAGGGAGGAGAGGAGAGGAGAGGTCGTTTTCTTCGTTATAGTACAAGGTTCTCACAGTGGTGAAAGAGAATGTAGTGACGTACAAACCATTATTATTATTAAAAAGGAAAGGACAGATACGACTTCAAGACCGAATTAGGTGTTAGATATAATACGTAATATAATCAGCTTTCCTGTACATTTTTCGGAATTTTTAGCTTGCATAATTTACTTACTAATGTACTTATCCAGTAATGCCATTAGGATAGGTACTGTAGTGATTTTAAGAAGATACATTTATGCAATATGAGAACAATAATCGTGATACGGATAATCTTAGTCTGAAGCGCATTGGTAGTTACTAATATTGATGGAAAGATACGTAAAGAATGAGGACTGAATTTTATTTTGCAGTGTTGTGATATTGTTTCCATTTAACCTGCCCGTCAGGATGAGTGAAGGTAAAGTGTTGGCTGTAGAATGATAGAAGAGTTTTGATTGGCACGCAGCACACTCACAGTTCAAGTTAAATGGATACATGGATGAACAAAAAATAAAGCAAAGAATGGCATAAACAATGGTATAGTAGAAAATGCAATAAAGTCAGACAGATTGGAATAAATGTACGTAATTGTTTAGAGAAAGGAATATAAAAGTAAAGTTATATGCATGACTGCATATTAATCAAGTTTTGTTTGTATGAGTGTTAATATATCTACCAGTCTATATTTATATGCCTGCTTTTATATGTTTCTGTTGGCTTATCTCAAAGTATTCATTTACGAAGCTCTTGTTTGTCTATTTATACATAGTTCTGTTTCACTTAATGACGTTTGAATAGATAGACACGGCAGGCAGGCAGGCAGGCAGGCAGGCAGGCAGACAGGCAGGCAGGTAGATAGGTAAGTGGTAGTTACTTTCTCCGTCCACTTTTACCATGTGCACTTACTAATTAATAGTTGCATCAAGGGCTTAATTTTTTTTTTAAACATACTCACAAATTTTGCAATGTTGAAGGGAGGGAGGAACAGATGGATTGTATAACTCCGTGTGTGTGTGTGTGTGTGAGTGTGTGTGTGTGTGTGTGTGTGTGTGTGTGTGTGTGTGTGTGTGTGTGGTGTGTGTGTGTGTGTGTGTGTGTGTGTGCTGCTCTGCACCTTCAGATTTTAACTTGCTATTTTTTTATCGTTTTCCTCAAGCAACTTTTCATTTCATGTTGCCATTTCCTTGCTTTATATTTGCTCTCAGCCACCCCTTCATCACGAATGCATAAGTAATCTCTCTCTCCTCTCTCTCTCTCTCTCTCTCTCTCTCTCTCTCTCTCTCTCTCTCTCTCTCTCTCTCTTCTCTCTCTCTCTCTCTACTCTCTCTCTCTCTCTCTCTCTCTCTCTCTCTCTCTCTCTCTCTCCTGATACTTTCTACAAACGTTATTTAAAGTTATACTCGACATAACTTTAAAAAAATTTGCTTAGGGATTTCACTTTCCTCTTTCATTTTTGCATTTGTTCATGAATTTGATTTAAATTTGCAACGCGTGTATAAAGTTTCTCTAATGGGAAGAGTGTACGAAGGAAACTGGCTTTTTTATTTATTTATTTTTTTATTTATTCTATTTTTTATTTATCCCTTCGTGACTTATCTGTTCGAGCAATTATTTGTTTTTTTGTTTTGCGTTGAGGAATACACATGCAGGGTTATATGTATATATCTATAGTGACCCGCGAGAGGCAATTCATTGGTCATGTAGTTGATTAGAGCAGTAGAAGTCAAGTGCTGTAGAGCATGCATTGTTTCCCGGAAGACAAAGAGCCGGGAATCGAACCCTGGCGCAGCAAACACTACACAAGCACGTCATCTTATTGAACCCCCATTAGTAATTACCGGTGCCTCACGTCCGCGCTATTGTCCATCATCCTCGTTTTCATCCTCCCGTCTTCATCTTCACACTTATTCTCGTCATCACCCTCGCCTCTCTGTCCTCCTCATCTTCTTTCCTCTTGCTACCCTCGTCCTCGTCCTCTATCCTCCTCACCCCTTATCCTCGTCTTGAGCCTCGTCTCGTCCTCTATTACTCCCTCACCCTTACCTCGTCTTGAGCATCGTCTCGTCCCCTATTCCTCCTCACCCTTATCCTCGTCTTCCAGCCTCGTCTTTGCCCTCCTCCAGCCTGGCAGCCGTGTACTCGTGTGACGACTTTCCATTTTTCCAATCTCCATAAAAAGGTGTACTGAAACTTTTCCATGACTTCAAAGGCGCGCCGCACCCTTGAGAGCGGCGCCTCCACGCTACTCCTACTCCTCCCATCCCCGGCAACGAGGCGCCCTTTCAAAGTGTTCATATGCCCACCCTACCCCGCCCCCTCCCCCATTTTTTTTTCTTCTCCTCAAATGTTCATCTCTAGGGCTTTCCGTCAATCGATATATCTTGAATAAGTTTTTTCTTTTCTCTCTCTTTCTCCCTCTTTCTTTCTCTCCCCTGTGAGAGGATGAGTGGAGAGGATGAGAATGAGGAGGAAGAGACGTACATATCTAAGGCGATGGGCGCTGGAATGTCACTGTAAACCTTTTCATCGTAATCGTCCGTGACATTTAGCAAAGGTCGGTATGAAAGATCTATGCTCGATCCATCTTTACAG
>JAXIVD010001754.1:22839-42839 GCA_036785275.1 Cancer borealis
GTATGACGAAGATCAAACATTGAGTCTGTTTTCTTCTTTCCTGCCTCCCTTTCTTCCCTGTTTTTTTCATATTTTGTGAGGCTGTTTTTCTGTGTCCCTGTCTGTCTGTCTGTCTGTCTCTTCCTCAATCTCTCTCTCTCTCTCTCTCTCTCTCTCTCTCTCTCTCTCTCTCTCTCTCTCTCTCTCTCTCTCTCTCTCTCTCTCTCTCCCTCTCTCGCTCTTTTTCTCTTATAGATAATTACAATTCCCAGAATACGGTTTTCTTCTTTTATGGGTCGGGTTAAAGATTATTATTTTTCCCTCTCCTATTCTCTTTCCTTTCCTTAAAAAGTCCTAGGAACAAAAGGTTCTCAGTCCTCTCCCCCCTAAACTTCTCCCTCTTTCTCTCTCTCTCTCTCTCTCTCTCTCACTATTTCACTCTCTCTCTCTCATGTTATAATTCCCAGTACGAGGTCTTTCTTTAGTTATGGCTGGAATTAAACACTTCCTTGTACTTCTCTCCCTTGTATAATCCGTAAAGGAGCATCAGCACAGGAAAGCATAATGAAAAATGGACGATAGACGTATATTAGGCAATTACGTCGACAACAATTTGACGATTTCCAACGTTTTAGTGTTATGGGACTTGTCTATATCCCTTTTAAAACCTGTTATATTCAGCTGGAGTGAGGGATGAGGGCAGGGGAAAGTGAGGGCAGTGTACGTGCGTGAGTGTGTGTATTTAGTGGGGGATATGAGAACGCATAGCTATGAGGGGACAACAGTTACAACGGGGGAAGTGTAAAGAGGAAGGCTATGAGGGCAGTAAGGGGAGGGGAGTGCGTGGAGATATGTGAGGGTTAGGTGGTGCTGGAAATGTGGAAGTGAGGGGAGGGTTGTTAGGGATGGGAGGGAGGGAGGGCTGTGGCAGGATGGAGAGTTGAAGTGGGGAGCGAGGGGAAGGGTGTCAAGGGAGGGGAAACGAGGGGAGTGGGTCCAAGGCACGACACACAAACTTTGCTCATAATTTGGGGCAGCATATGTGAGGAGCTGCAGACGAGAGAGAGAGAGAGAGAGAGAGAGAGAGAGAGAGAGAGAGAGAGAGAGAGAGAGAGAGAGAGAGAGAGAGAGAGAGAGAGAGAGAGAGAGAGAGAGAGAGAGAGAGAGAGAAGATTGATAGATAAACATAGATAGATAGATAAATTGATATAAACAGACAACTAGACACAGTTATAAAAGCAGAAACAAAGACAAACAGACAGGTGGATATAGAAAGAATAAGAGCGAAAGATATACATGCAGAAAAATATACAACACACATAAAAGAAAGAAACACACACACATAAAGAACGCCAAACCTTGTTAAATATAAGGGAAAAAAAAACATGCAGCCCCAGAAAAACAAAATAAAAGATAAGAATAACGACAAAATGATAACAATGATGATAATACGAAAAAGGGGAAAGGCAGAACAACAATAATAAAAAAAAAAATGAAAACTAGAAAATCTGAAACCATAAAGAATAACACAAATTGTCACTTAACTCAACGCAAAGCAAATACACAAACAAACAAGATGATGAATAAGCGTAAAATAACGACATACAGCTTTAGAAATATGAAACGAAGCGGCGATACACAGTTAAAGAATGAGGGAGAGGAAAAAATTGAAAGAAAAGAAATAAACCAATGTACAGGAAAATAATTCGCGGTGGGAACATTCATAACAGGTTAAATCTAGGATACGCTATTTTTCACCCCTTAAAAAAAAAAAAAAAAAAAAAAAAAAAAAAAAAAAAAAAAAAAAGAGGGAGAAAAAAAAAGACAGCCAGAGAGAAAATATACAACCATGAACAAAATACAAGAAAAAAATGACGTTTGAAATAAAACACCAAGATCGAATTATAATTAAAAGAATAGATAAAAAAATACAATAAATATTCAGCCTTGCTTCCCCTCGACCGGTGATCAGGCAACCAATTAATTTAACAATCAGTTGATGTTGGGAATTTAAATTTACATTTTCACCAGACACAATAAAGAGTGTACCTGTAGACTAGAAATACTAGACAACAAACAACAGTGATATAAAAGATTCACCTGTTGACCATTTGTTTCGCTATTCCTGCCTGCCTGCCTGTCTATGTGTGTGTGTGTGTGTGTGTGTGTGTGTGTGTGTGTGTGTGTGTCTGTCTGTATGTGTATCTGTTTTTATCTGTCTGTTTGTCTGTCAATCTGTTTGTCTGCTTCTCTCTGTGTCAATGTGCTGTGTGTGTGTGTGTGTGTGTGTGTGTGTGTGTGTGTGTGTGTGTGTGTGTGTGTGTGTGTGTGTGTGTGTGTGTGCGCGCTTACTTTTATCTCTGTCTCTGTCTCTCTGTCTCTGTCTCTCTCTCTCTCTCTCTCTCTCTCTCTCTCTCTCTCTCTCTCTCTCTCTCTCTCTCTCTCTCTCTCTCTCTCCCTGGCCCCCTGATGATGAATACTCGCTATAAAGACATAGTAGAGCCGAGTACTGTGGTGGCTGCGGGACTAATTGATGCACACGTGAAAGGTATTGAAAACAAAGTGCTAGCGACAATAAACACAACGGGATGCTATGTTTTTTGGGATATAATTCATCACGTTGTTCCCAGAGCATTCTTTTATATATTCAATTTGTTTATTTCAACAAAGGAAAGCGATGTGTGTATTACATCTTTTTTTCATATGCTTGTTTTGATGCAATAAAATTTTTTCCGTCGTGTTAATATTTTTACTTCATCAGCATTATTATTATTACTATTAACATTGCTATTACTATTATCAGTACTATTAATTTTCATGCCTTCACAGACAAGTATTTTTTTTTTATCATATTCCGTCAGTGCACCAAAAAGTTGATTCTTCTTCTACAGTAGTTTTGGAAGCGTTGAGAGGATTTCGATGTAATATTAAGCTTATATATGTAGATGAAAATAGGAATGTTTGAGGAATCGCCTTACCAACTCGTCTGTATTGCTGCAACTGTGTATTCATAATGCAAAGTCAAGGAAAAGGGTAAAAGTGATGGAAATAAAGAGCTTTCAAATAATGACAAGAGTATGATAGTTTGGTTTGATTGATGTGAATAACAAAAGAATAAGAGATATGTGTGGAAACTTGCATAGTTTACAAACGAGACTGGTTAAATGGTTTGGTATTGTAGGAGGAATGGAGCAGAATAGTTATAGGAATATATTTTACGTAATTACAGAGTAGCATGAAAAAAAAGTGGAAGAACAAGAAAGGAAGAGAAAAAGCTGGTGTCAAGAAAACATTGAGTTACATAGGCCTAAGCATTCAGGAGGGGGAAAGGCATGTACAGGACCAAGTGAGTTGTAGTGATATGGTATGTAAGGGTTGGGTGTAGACACGCTCATATCAGGGGCACCAAGGAATGTTAAGTGGCTGGGGTAACCTACTGAACGACTGGCTGGCGTCTGGCTGTGGAACAGTTTTGAGTTGACAGATGTTTAAACTAAAGCATATAATTCTACTTTTGACAACAAAAGTTTATACAATATAGGAATGTCGATTTATGTATAAATACATGTATATTCATTTATATATATATATATATATATATATATATATATATATATATATATATATATATATATATATATATATATATATATATATATATATATATCAAAAAACAAATCCTGGAAAGATCAAAGACGGCATAATAAAGATAAACAAATAACAACTGTAATTTCACCTCAAGTGTTTTCACGTAACGAACACTGGAGGAAAAAATGCACACACACACACACACACACACACACACACACACACACACACACAAGCTAAAAATACACACAGATAAAGTCACACACGAAAAAGAATTGATCAAACAGTAATAAAAATTCTAAACATGAATGGGAATGGGAAGAGACAGAAACAAGAAAAAAAATGGAGCTATGACGTGAGAAGGAGAGTAATGATGATGGAGCAACGCATCCCTTCAATAGTAAAGATTTATTGTATAGGCCAACCTCTAATTTATCCGTCGTGCTAATTAATGCTTATGATGAATCTACGGGGTACAGAGGTAACGTGTTTCTGTGCAGGGGCGGACGGGGAAAGGGTAGGGATGAAGGGGGAAGGGGAAGGGCAGGGTTGACAGGACTAGATACATAGATGGATAGAATGATTGATAGATAGATGGAGAGAGAAAAAACACATATATACATACATAGAGATAACCAGAGAGATATAAGAGGAAACGTACCAACACAAACATTCTTCTCCATTATTCTTGAGTACTGAATGTCATTTATCAACAGTCTGGTTAATGCATTTTCGTTGCCAGTGTGAAATGTTACCACCAGAATAACACTTTGTTTCTGCACGTGGTCACGTACCCCCCCTCACACAAAAAAAAACTACCACCACCACCACCACCTGGGCTGCTGCCAAACTAACACTCCCAAGGGTCACTCACACTGCATGCACGTCACACCAACACACGCACGTCATGGCTGCCTCGAAAGCGGAGTAGCAGCACCACTTTCACGCCCACCGATCCTTGTAACAGAGCCCAAAAGGGATGGAAACTTTCAAGGAAGAAGAAGAAAACGCAAAGAATGAAGAATGTGGAGGAGAAAATGAAGGAAAAATGCAAAAATGTCATGACAAAGAAAATATAAGAAAATACGAATGAGGAATGTAAATTTTGAAAGAGCAAATATAATGATCTTAATTACAGTGTTATATATATATTTAGAAGATTAGTGTAAGCAAATGCACACTATAGTAGTTTATTTAGCAGACATGAACATACGAATATTTAAATAAGAATAGTGTAATACCAAGGTAGAACAAGGGGCTTAAAAACATACTTTTCTTTCCACACAAATGATTTAATGGTTATGACAGGTGGGTGGTCACTGGAATGGAGGAAGTGGAGCATGAAACGATAAAACAACACTAAACCTTTTCTTAACAGATGAACGACTGATAAACAGAACAAACTCAGATACAATGGAATGCACTGCTAAAAACAAAGGAATGATAAATGACAAACAAACACACTCTTTACATGTGAATGATAAGCTGAATTTACGTGCATTGAAATATATTAAAAAGGATTCTGGGTAATTGATTGCTCCTACGCACACACACACACACACACACACACAGAAACATAGATGACTCACGAGAAACAAACAGGATCATTGACGTAATAAATCAGTGTTTCTCGGTGCTATCATCATAATAATCATCATCATCATCATCATCATCATGCATCCTAAATCTTTTCTTCCCTCTTTTGAATAATGGATTGACTCTTAGTTTTGCGTGTTGCAGGCAGTAACAATTTTGCATGTTTGGCGTATCATCTTTTCTCTCTTTCTGTTGTCTCCCTAAAAAATGTCAAGGAAAATTATTGAGAAATTTTTAATAACTGGAGTTAGATTCTCTTGTTTTATTTATGGAATGTATTTTCTGTGTGTGATTGTGTGTGTGTGTGTGTGTGTGTGTGTGTGTGTGTGTGTGTGTGCATATAAGCCAACGGATCACTCACATCCATTTCCAAACCCACCCACCCACCCACACCCACACTCACGCGCGCACGTTCGCGGGCACGCACACGCGCACGTTCGCGCGCACGCACACGCACACGCACACACACACACACACACACATACAGCCCACCACACAACACACAACACAATACACCGGAATGAACCATCAACACATTACCATATACATTCTCCATAATTACGCTGCACTCAGCATCTAATTAAACTATTCCCTAGTAATTAATGCTTAAAAACGGAAACAGAACGAACACAATGCAAGGCTCTAATGAGGTACTAAATATTATGCAAAAGCGACGTTGGGTGGAGGGTAAAAAATAATGCTTCCTGTTGTTTCCTTGCTTCTGTTTCCTTGTTTAGTGTTCACTTTCGTGGCTTATCCCTAAGATGTTGTATTATGTCATGTAAAAATTATTAAAGAAAACATATTAATAAGTCACTTCTTTGTATTTTTCCATTTTTGCTTTCTAGTTCCTCTGATTTTACCTAAATTTTTATGTTGTGTGTCGTATGTACTCCAAAACGCACAGACAACAGACAGACACAGACACAGACACACACACACACACACACACGTACGCACACAGATGTTCTTTATCACCTGCATATTTTACTAGGGGAACGGTGTGACATTAATTATCCAGCAGCAGTATTCGTCGCGTGCAGTCTTATGTGCGTCATTATGAGGCTTTACGTCTCTGCCTGTTCATTATTCTGATGCAGCAGAACCATTTTTATAAACAATATGTATTTTACTAAGTGGGGAAGAGGAAGGATTTCAATTTATTTTTTTCGTTTTTTTCATTTATTATTTTATAGAAGAGGAATAAAAAGTTCGGATGTATTTTTTGTTTTATTGCTATATGCTTTTGTTGCAGGGTTTGCTATTAGTGAGAGGGTAAAGTAAATGGAGATTATAGATGTATAAGGAAAATAAGTGAAATACGATAAAAATGTCCGTAGAGTTATACGTTTTTAAGGACATTACACATGATTTTTAATTTTCTGTCTTGCTTCTCACTTACACTTCAATATTCAGCTTTTTTGGTCATAATACTCCTCATTTTAATCATATTCATCATAATATTAATCTTCATTTATATCGTATTTTTCTTCCTCCTCAAATTCTTCACCCTATTCATCGTCCTATTCATCAAATTCTTTTTCATCTTCATCATCTTCATCTCTGTAGTTATCGCATTCTTCTTCCTCTTCATTATATTTTTCATTATCATATTCTTCGTCTTTCTCATAATCTTTGTTTTCCTTATCTTCGTCTTCACCTTCATCCTCTTCCTCATCTTTCTTCCCTTTCATAATTTTCGTTTTCGCTGTTTCCGTCTCCATCATCGAGAGAGAGAGAGTGAGAAAGAAAGAGAAAGAGAAAGAGAAAGAGAGAGAGAGAGAGAGAGAGAGAGAGAGAGAGAGAGAGAGAGAGAGAGAGAGAGAGAGAGAGAGAGAGAGAGACAATAAACAAATAGATACTTGAATAGGTAAATAAACATTAATTTATTTCCTTCCGTGTCAAAACTTTGTACACTGAATAAACATAATTCAATAAAGATCTATACTATTCATGTCATAAGTCTGACAAATCTTCCAGTACATCTTCCAATCAGTGTTTATGTAACTTTCCAATTTGTTAGGAATATCATTAACACTATAGAAAATATACTCGGGACATTACTAACCCAGGAGGCATATCACTATATATATACATAGTGACTTATCTTCATGTCCAGTACTTTGTTATAACTGTTCTCATATATTTTCCCCGTCAATCAACTCTACATCCGTTTCAGTAGTTTTTACATTCACACCACTCAACGCTTTCACTTTTCACAGTAAGATTCAATACAGGGTACGAGTCAGAGGATTGTTAAAAGGTTTTCTGAGTCTACACAAGTATAACTACAGAGGGATAAACCTAAGAAGCTCTGTACAGCTTTTCTAGCTCCACGTTTTGCTTTGAGTATGTTAACGGCGACATAAAAGAAGCCACGACCACATCACAATTTTTTCAGGACTCTGTTCCATGTTCTACGTCTTTTGCCAAGTGCTTTTGTACGGCTTAGACCAATATTTCTTATTTTTCAGTTTTCTTTGAGTATTTGAAGACTAACTTTTCAACCCTTTTCATTTTATACTTCGATGACTTTTTGGCGGGTGAATAGTTGCCGTTGTAAACATTCCAATCCAGTCATATTTTCCGAAGTATTGTACAAATGCAACAAAATCTGTTCTATTTCTGTCGAGTCTTTCCTGTCCGTGTATTTCATATACTTTACTATGCACGTGAATACTACTTGAGTACATCACCACCACCACCAACAACACTACTACTACTACTACTACTACTACTACTACTACTACTACTACTACTACTACTACTACTACTCCTACTCCTACTACTACTACTACTACCTGTTACCAGAGACCGTACCTGGCTCTCTTTCCTCTCCATTGCAGCCGGCGTCAAATTAGGTGCCAGAAAAAAGGTAAGACAGGTGAGGTGGTGAGAGAGCAATGCAAAGTTGTTTTTCCACGCCTGTAGTCCCAAAAGAGAGAGAATGAATGAAGAGTGGGAGAAAGAGGAAGAGAGAGAAGAGGCTTAGTGGGAGGGTGGTGGTGGTGGTGGTGGTGTTGTTGTAGGAGGTTCGAGTGGATGGTTGTTTTTGTTATTGGAAGACATTGCTTGCGGTGGTATGGTCCGAGGTGTTTATTGTTATACAGCGAGGAGAGAGGTGACCTGAAATAGTTGTTATTGTGCCGCAGTAATAGTGTCTTGCTTGTTTGCTGTTTGCTCCTGCTCCTTGCTGGGTTGGAATATTTCTACTTTCTTGTTTACTTGCTTAGTTGTTTTGTATTTGTTTGTTTGTTCTTGTTTGCTAGTTGTTTATTTTGATTTGTTTATATATTTTTATTTTTATTTTTTGTTCCAGTTTACTAGGTAGCTGTTTATTGCTGTTGATTTGTTCGCTTGTTTATTTTTGTTATTCTGTTTGTTTGTTCTTGTTTACTAGGTGTTTAATCCTTTTTTCTTGTTCTCTTGCTTAGTTATGCATGTTTATTTGCTTTTGTTTATTGTTTGCTTGATTGTTTAATTTTGTTGGCTTGTTTGCATGATTGTTTGAAATATTTTTTTTTTGTATTTTCTATCGTTTACTATCTACTTATTTTTGTTTGTTTGTTTACATGCCTATTTATCAACGTACTTACAGGTTAGTTTCTGTCTTTTACTTGTCGTTTTTTATTGTTTACTTGGAATGTGTTTGGTAAGCGGGAAAAAAACTGCAACAATACTGTAACATTACTTCCTCCAAATGCCTTCCAGATACAGAGATTGAGCAAACGAGGCATTTGTGTCATTCTTTCCTCACTCCTTTGTTACGTTCACGCACTGCTGGGTTATCAAAGTGCTATGATACTGCCTTTACTATTTCTCTCTATCTCACTTTTATTTGCCAGAATGTGAGTGTGTCATGGGAGGGAAGGGCTTGTACAGTTCACACATTGCTGCACTGATATACGCGGATGAATAAATGAAAACGTGTCTGTTATTACTTGTTCCTAGTAAAAAATAGAACATGGACAGGAATTAAGCACAAGCACAGGTATACAGGTTACGTGGAGCTCATGAGAATACTGACACACACAGATAGAAAGATAGATCGATAGATAAATACATATAGATAATTAATTGACCACAGTATGCAGGTATGTGTGTTGATATTACATAAGACACACATGAACACACCCAAACACACATAGAAAAACACACACACACACACAGACACAGACACACACACACACACACACACACACACACACACACACACACACACACACACACACACACACACACACACGTGAATGACCGTACGAGAGTCTGACTGAACGATTCACTTGTCATAAGAGAATTTACATTTAAATTGGAAAGAAAATCCTCTTTTTATGTATGAAACGAAATGGAAATCTGGGAATATTTTTTCTGCATATTCATCTCGTCTCTCCTTACCATGCTCCACCTTGTTCTGAAGATGTTGTCGATCAAAGATGCAAAGAAAGTATGTAGAATTGACAATACCCAACGTTACCTTCATACATTTTCACTATATACATGAGACAACCATATAACACACACACACACACACACACACACACACACACACACACACACACACACACACACACACACACACACACAGACACAGACACACACACACACACACACACACACACACAATTCCATTAAACATATCACTGCATCTCCAAATACAACATTTACTTCCTCCTGAGACTGGCAGTGATGAGCCTTGAGGGACGAAAGGAGGAAGAGGAGGAGGAGGAGGAGGAGGAGGAGGAGAAGGAGAAGGAGGAAGAGGAGGAGGAAGGCAGACTCAAAAGACACCCTCATGATGACCACCTAAATTACACGTCACCCACACCGCTAATGAACCTCTCGACCACGTCCCTTCCTTCCTCCTTCGCCTCCTAACTTGCTAATTTATCTTTACGTAATATATTCCTACCGGAACTAATTATACGTTGTGATTATTGATATTTAATTACATTTCTTCTCAATACCTTTACTGTTATCTATATCAATATTATTTTCATTATCATACAGCAACTTTTACTATAACTACTACTACTATTAAAACTATTTCTAAGAGGTGTCATGGATATATACACCTTTATATAATATGTGTTCGTATTATGTAAGGTAAAGAGAAGGAATAGAAGGTAGAAAAGGGTCAAACAGATGTCAAGAAGTGGTGCGGTGCTGGTATCATTACACACCTTGAAGAGAGAGAGAGAGAGAGAGAGAGAGAGAGCGGAGGAGGGAGAGATAGAGAGATATAGAACGAAGCACGATGAAACGATAAAAGAATAACTCGATTACTGTGAATGTGTGTGTGAGAGAGAGAGAGAGAGAGAGAGAGAGAGAGAGAGAGAGAGAGAGAGAGAGAGAGAGAGAGAGAGAGAGAGAGAGAGAGAGAGAGAGAGAGAGAGAGAGAGAGAGAGAGAGAGAGACTCAGCTATGATGTATGGTGGTAGAGGAAAAGAAAAAAACCGGCGTTGTGATGGAAAGGGGCGGGAGGCTGGTAGGAGGATGGGTGGAGAGGCGAGTGGAGTGATAGAGAGAGAGGGAGAGAGAGAGAGAGTGCGCGAGAGAAAGAGAGATAGAGGGAGAGAGAGGGAGAGATAGAGAGGCAGGCCGTTCACGATGTATGGCTGCTGACTCTCTGTTCTGTCACCGTAAAACCTTCTAACGTCACTTCTCTTTACCTATGGAAATATTGCACTCTCTAACAGCCTTGTGTAGTGTATTTTATTCACTGAGAGTGTACCCGGCTCACTAAGGGGCCCTAACTCTCTTATCATGCTCACTGAAGGGCCTCAGAAACACTACGTCATGCTCGTTGAAGGGCCCCTGATCGCTCCCTTAAGATGCTGTTGAAAGAAGAGATATTTGAAGTCTTTGTCGCTTCCACCCTTGTTATAAAGAAATCAGGTTAAGAATGAACTCAAACACACGCACACACACACACACACACACACACACACACACACACACACACACACACACAAGACAAGGAATTAAGAGGTTCACGTCGCAGGAAATTAAAATAATGAGTTAAATTCCCCTCCCAGCAGACATTTAATGTGCAAGTTTAAATCCAAGCGAACACATCTTCGTCGCCAGAGTAATGTGTTTCTCTCTCTCTCTCTCTCTCTCTCTCTCTCTCTCTCTCTCTCTCTCTCTCTCTCTCTCTCTCTCTCTCTCTCTCTTTCTCTCTCTCTCTCTCTCTCTTTCTTTCTCTCTCTCTTCTCGAGCTAAGGAGCAGAGGTGGAAACTTCCTCTGCTTGTATATCCTGCTCCTTTCTCTCTCTCTCTCTCTCTCTCTCTCTCTCTCTCTCTCTCTCTCTCTCTCTCTCTCTCTCTCTCTCTCTCTCTCTTTCTGTACTTGGGTAGCAGAGCGAGGAAGTGGAAAAAATTAAGAGACACACACCAGTAGAATAATGAGGTAAGCTGCCACCACCACCACCACCACCACCACCACCACTACTACTACCACTGCAACCACCACCACCACCACCTCTGAGGACAAGGTGAAGGAGGAAAACAAAGGGAAGGTCTTCTCTGTCTAATGACGCGGTGCAAGAGGGGACAGGCAACCCAAAGTGAAAGAGGGAAAAAAAGGAGGCAAAGGAAAAGGGAAGGAAATTATCCACTACACAAGAGGGGTAAAAAGAGAGCATGTGTTTTTGTTGTTATTGTTTGATTTTACAGCTGGAGTAGTATGATAAAGGGAAGGTTTTTTGTGGTGGAAACTGTTAGTGAGCAATTAGACGAACGAAAGAGAGACAGAGAAAAAGAAAATAACATAATATTCTCAGGTACGTCTTGTTGATGTCCTCATAAAACACTCTTACGTCTTAAAACATAAATAAGCCAATTGTGTATCTGTAAGAGAATACTGCACGGCTTTCCTGTGACACTGAAATGAACACCCAAGGCACGCCCAGCAAACACGAGACAAAGGACACCGTACGTAAAGCCTCTCTTATTACAAGTCCTGTTGGTTATACTTCTCCTTCCTTTACTCTGCTTTGATATAATAGTGAACATAATAAAGATAGCAACATGTTAAATACACAGCCAGAGGGTAGAGTATGTACAGTCTTGTAATATGTTTCCTGCTGGTTATCTCCCTTACTTTAATATGTCTTTAAATCATACTACTAACGACACGTTAATTTGATCTGAATTTGATCTACGGAAAGGACACGTTTGAAAGTATGATTATTATATAGGGAGAACTTAGAAAAACTGAGACGTATTGATTGATATATTAAAAAAAAAGTGGTGTCGTTTCGCAAAGGTAACACTATCGACTGGTGACAAAAATAACTGATGCAAAGTGGGAAGTAATGTTGAAAATAAAAAAACAACATAAACTAAATAACACCCTTCTCCCTCACCCTTAAAATATAACATCATAAAATAAACCTGAAAAAAGTCAATGACACGTGAAGAAAAAGTTGGAAAAAAATATATGCTGCTCATAATTAGTGACTGAAAAAATAACAAAACTTCATAATCCAGTACCTGACATAAAACAAAAATCTCTAATCTAAAAAAAAAATCATTGAAGTGGCATTAAAAAAAATATTAAAAAAGAAGAAAAAACCTGTCACTCATAATTAGTAACATAATCATACCAATAAAAAAAAATCCAGTACAAAATCTAAAAATAAAGCAAAAATACCCAAACTGATAAGAAAAAAGTCGATGACACAAGAGATAAAAGGTGGAAAAAGGGTGCCACTCTTGCCTAAGGTCCCGGAGGTGTGCTGAAGAGCGTGATCTATGAGGGAGAACCACGCCGCGGTTACTGTTGCATACTGAGGCGGCAACCCAACTCAGCCCCGTGACGAAAGGCTCTCAGAGGTATTCTTACTCTAGGAAATAATGTTCTGCGTCGCTGGAGGTGGGAGGAAGGCGCACACAGGGAAGGAAGAGACGAGGAGGAGGTGGAGGAGGAGGAGGAAGAGGAGGAGGGAGGCGTGGGTGGATGAGTGACAATGAAAAGTGAAATAGAAGAAAAGCGTTGATAATGGGACAAAACTGTGGTAGAGGGAAGGAGGAGGAAAGCGTGGGAGGATGTGTGTGTGTGTGTGCGTGAGAGGAAAGAGGAAAGAGGAAAGAGGGAGTTGAGGAATTAAAGATTGGGAAGGAAAGAGAGGAGGAGGAAGAGAGCGTGGATGGAAGAAAAAATGAGGGCAGGGAAAGACGAAAGAGGGTGGGGAAAGAAGGAAAGAGAGTTAGGATACAGTAAAGAAAGGTGGAGAAGGAAGACGAAAAGGAAAGGAAGAGGAACCTGGGGACATGAAGCGAAAAAAGTAGAGTGTAAGAGTTAAAGGGAGAGAAGACTGGCTGGATGGAGAGACTCGGAAAGACGAAGGGAAGGAAGGAAGGAAGGAAGGAAGGAAAGAGGAAGGGAAGGACGGAGAGAGGGGAGAAAAGAGAGGAGAGGAGGGCTAAAGCACTTACGGTAAGAGGTGGAGGTGGTGGGTGGACGTGTGAGTGAGTGGGTGAATGAGTGAAGTAGATGGAGTGGAAAGTGGTACAGCTTTCATTTTCCTGGAACCTACAAAAAAGATCGGGGCGGGCGGTCCAATACTACTACTACTTTTACTACTACTACTACTACTACTACTACTACTACTACTACTACTACTACTACTACTACCACTACTACTACTACTGCTACTACTACTATTATTGCCACACACACACACACACACACACACACACACACACACACACACACACACACACACGACTCAGTTCGGAAGCACGAGTTACACAGTTGTCCGCGATATAATTTGCCTCAATAGAGCCTAGAGCTGGCAGGGACTGTGAATACAAAATCACCCCAATGGAAAATCCTGCTCAACGTCCCCCCTAAAAATAATAAGGCATGAATACGCTGAGGGAGTGTATGCATGTACGGCCTCACAACATCATTACGCCAACGCTCTGCCACCACGATCAATACCACTCCCTTCTGGTGCGATTATTCACTCCACTTCCAACTGTCACTCTTCTCACCTTGAATGTATCACAAATGCAATACAAAGATCATAAATCACTGGCTTGTCTTTAGTCAATTCCAGGAAGCTTATACCTGAGACCTGATTGAAATGATTATGATTAGGAATAAATCACTATCAAGCTTCTCTGAAATAATGTCTGCAAAATCCTTGACAAATGTAAAAAATATATGCAAGGAATATAAGTTACTCCTACAGAAAATTACGTTATAGAAGGAAATAAATAGATGATATATGATGCAAATAAAGATAAAGAAATAATTAACATGGAAACGAAAATAATTAACCAAAAAATCAGTAATAAGAAAAATCCTGAAACACAAACTTCTGAACACACCAAACAAAGTTGCCTAATAGAAGATACTAATTATGATCCAGCAGACAACTACGACACCTTCCTTAATTACAATACACCTGTGAGAAGACCCACCATTTCCCGCCACAACACCTGGAGGGAAACCAAACAAGGAGGATGAAGATGAACACGAGATGCAAGCAAATAAAAAAAAAAAAAAAAAAAAAAAAACGAGAGATACGAGGAAGAGGAGGAGGAAGGAGGACGAAAGGGAACGGCAAATCAGGTCTGAGCAAATGAAATTGTGTATGCCTGGAGGGAGAATCCATTTTTGCGTTGCTATTTAGAGTGGCGTTCACAGGTGATCGTGTCCCGTGGAGCTGCGGCAGGCGACGGCACCACAATCTCCATAAATTGTCAGCCCCCTCTCCCACCCCCTCCCACCCTCCTCCTCCTACCTGACTCCCCATTCGATGAGAGAGAGAGAGAGAGAGAGAGAGAGAGAGAGAGAGAGAGAGAGAGAGAGAGAGAGAGAGAGAGAGAGAGAGAGAGAGAGAGAGAGAGAGAGAGAGAGAGAGAGAGAGAGAGAGAGAGAGAGAGAGAGAGAGAGAGAGAGAAAAGAGAGCGAGTGAATATGAGAGGAAATGTGATGCGGAAGAAAGGAGACAAATGTGACATTAACGACGAAGGAACATGATAGAGAGAGGCACAGGAAGGTGAAAATACAGACACATAACATACGAACACTGATAAGATAGGCGGCAAATAAATAATACAGATAAACAATCAATATTAATAGTCTATCATGTCTTTCTCCCTCTCCTCCTCCTTTCCTTGTACCTGTTTTTTAGGCATATTGTTCAACTCTCCCTTCCTCTCCTTCATTCCCCCTTCCTCGGCTCGTTGCTTTCCCTCTTCCCTGCAATCCTTCCTCTCCCCTTCTCCCATTACACCTCCCTCCTTCCCTCCCTCCCTCCTCTCCCTTCCCTCCCTCCTATACACAAAAGGGCACCTATCCTGCTTTCCCTTCTCGCCCAATTTACTTACTTTGCTTTCTACGTCAACTCTCTCTCTCTCTCTCTCTCTCTCTCTCTCTCTCTCTCTCTCTCTCTCTCTCTCTCTCTCTCTCTCTCTCTCTCTCTCTCTCTCTCTCTCTCTCAAATTATTCACTAAAATACTGGTGGAAAACATTGCGACAAAACAAAAACAACAGCAACAACAACAATAACAACAACAATAACAATGACAACAAAAGTGTGAAAAAATGTACAAAAAATAATCGCCTAAAACCTCTGGCAGAAGCCTTTTAAAGCCCCAGGTGTGGGAGGTCAACACAGGTGAACCCTCCAGGCAGGTAAGACAAAGGAACACAAAAACAACAGAACCAGACAGAGAGAGAGAGAGAGAGAGAGAGAGAGAGAGAGAGAGAGAGAGAGAGAGAGAGAGAGAGAGAGAGAGAGAGAGAGAGAGAGAGAGAGAGAGAGAGAGATACTCGTAGGATGGGGGAGAGGACATCTATCATACAGACAAAGGGTTCCCAGGCCTCCCATAGTGCCATGTGTACAGGTGTTGGTGTGTCTGGGGTGCCACTGTGTCTGAGTCACCCTTGGCACTATACCGTCTGTACCTGTCACCTGGGCGTTACAAATGAGCGGAGGGAGCAAAGAAGTGCCATTGCCTACGGTCATTTGGCCTGAAATATGCATGATTACGCCGTGTTTTGGTTCGCGACATTAATCAGCGCGAATGTCGGTTTTATTTCTGGGCGTAGTGTAGTTAGGCGGCCATGACAGTGTTTGGTGCGCTCTGTCGTCCCGCTAATAGATAAGGATCAGTGTGATTAAGCCGTGATTCCTACTATTACTGAAGGAAGCGTGAGGATGATAGTGGTGAGGAGTGAAGATGCAATGGCGTGGGTGATTAGGTGAGTCAGGTTGTGATTTTCCTATGATTTCTAATACTTAACATCCCTCTGTGGTCTAGGAAGCGTGGTAGTGAATAGCTGATGTTAGTGATTTGGTAACGAAGTGCTGCACTTTCTTATATACTTAATTAAAGGAAATCTAGTAGCTAACCACACACTTTAGAAAGAGATTGCCCGTGATTACTACTTTATATATAAAAAAAACATCATAGCAAGGCAAAAAAAGGTCATGGTCACAATAAGTTTCGAGTTTATCTGTTACTTCCTTCTCCAACTCCTTCAAGTCATGGGAGGATAGAGTAAATAGAAGACAGCGTGTCCCGTAGTTCGCCAGTCAAGGGGAACGAGTGCACTTAAGTCGTGTTGGGTTAGTGGTTTACAGGTGATGAATTACGTGGAGTTTTGGGTAGATAAGGGAACGGTGAGGAGTTATACCTGAAGCCACTATTGTAACTATTTTTACTACTACTTTTACTACTACTACTACTACTACTACTACTACTACAACTACTACTATTACTACTACTACAGATCGCTTATTTATTACTCGTGTGGCGTGGCGTGAACAACTTTGGTCTTTCATATCAAAGTACACACATAAACCAAGGGGGACCACTGCTAACCAACCGCCCTCACCGTACTGCAAACCCACAACTTTCTGCCCTGAGTCCGTATTTGCCTATTTTGTATTGCGAAAAAGGAGAGGAAAGGTATGGAAGAGGAACTAGTAACCTTCTCTACCTGACCGAAGATTCACACCTCATACTTCTTGAGTGTAAATCATATATATTAACACACCAATAAGTACTACACGGTCCAAAAACATAACTAGAACAAATCACATATCTCTAGAAACAAAAGAAGGTAACTAGTCATTAAAGCAAAAACTTAGAAAATAAAATATATATAGAAAGATAACAACACACAATTCAATGATATGTTTTGTGGCTGATCATCTCCATGCTATTAGCTAATGGCCAAGATGCTGAGGTAAAGAGAGACGTAGCCTGTGATTCTTGCTTGGGTTAATGGGAGGGAAGAAGGAAGGAGGGATGAGCAGGGAGGGAGGGATGAGCAGGGAGGGAGGAAGAAGGGAGGGAAGGATGAGCAGAGAGGGGATAAAGGGAGATGAGGATGGAAAGGAAGGGAGAGGGAGAGATATCTGCATAAATGACTAAAGGAAGTGATTGATTGCTTGTATCCGCCGAGAAGGGAAGGGAAAGACATTGATTTAATAGAGAATTTTGATAGCAGTCGTGTAATAAGAGGGAAGATGAGAAGGAGGATGAGAAAAATTATGAAGAAAAAATACAACAAAAACACATCAATAAATCATCATAAAGGAGAGAAAAAAAAAAACACGTATAAATGAATATAAAAAAAAGATGTATCACGATAATAAATCCATCTCACACTGAGCAATAAAAAAAAAAAAAAAACAATTCGATGACCAACCAAACGAGACCAAAACAAAGAACCAAAACGAACATAAAGAAGGTTAAAGGTAAAGGTAAATAAAGGAAAAAACGCACAACCGAAAAACCGAAAAAAAAAAACACACACACCTGCACACAAACACCTACATATAAAAAAAGGTGACAAAGGTGAAAGTTAACCTGAACTCGTTAATAACCACGGACAACCACCCTGAGGTAAGCCATTTCCCACCCCTGGTCACGCACGCACGTTGATTAAAAACAAATAAAAGTGGAGTAGGGTTCTCGCCACACACACACACACACACAAAGAGAGAGCCACACATACACACACACAGAGCCACAAACACATACACACACATACAAAAACAGATACAGACAAAGACAGACAGACACACACACAGACACACACACACACACACGTGCAAGACTTTTATAAATCAACAGTGTGGCAAAAGCTTTATAATTTTATGAGATGAATAGCGATGTGCACAGGACAGAGGAAAAGCAAGAGGAAGAGGATGAGGAAGAGGATGAGGAAGAGGATGAGGAAAAGGATGAGGAAGAGGAAGAGGAAAAGGAAGAGGAAGACAAAAATAAAGACGTTAGGAAGAGAGGTGGTGAGGAAGGGGAAGAGAAGGTAGTGTGGAAAGGAAATGAATGATAGATGAAGGGAGGGAGGACATGGAGGAAGAGGGTAAGAGGGAAAGGAAGGAAGGAAACAAGATAGAAACGAAGGAAAAGGGGAGAGGAAAAGGAAGAAAAAATGAGTAAGAAGGAAAGGGAATACTTCGAAAGGAAAAGGAAAAAACCAGGTCAAAAGAAAAAAAGAGTAAATACAAAGAAATAGAAACAGGATACGATGCCTCTTTAAATTAATTGGAACATGTTTGAGTTTTTTGTACAAGTTCTATAAAACTGATGTGACTTATGGATGAGAGAGAGAGAGAGAGAGAGAGAGAGAGAGAGAGAGAGAGAGAGAGAGAGAGAGAGAGAGAGAGAGAGAGAGAGAGAGAGAGAGAGAGAGAGAGAGAGAGAGAGAGAGAGAGAGAGAGAGAGAGAGAGAGAGGTATAAATAGCTCATTTAATTTTTGTATATGAATAGTAAATTTATGAAGCCTAGTACAACACACACACACACACACACACACATACACACATACACACACACACACACACACACACACACACACACACACACACTGAACTCAACTGAACCAAACCAAATTCACGGTCGAGAATTTGATTAATTAATGATAACAAAAAAAAAAGGGAAAGGGGAAAAAAATAGCCAATGGCACTCCATGTGAAAGAGCTCAATTATCAGCATTAATCTTCCACTTGAGGCCCGATAATTTCATTGAATGGTTTGATGAATGAATGGTCCTAATGGAGCTTACCGATAAAGTACACAATTTACTGTGGAATTTTAATGATGCAGTCTTAAATGAGGCGGGTCAGTCAGTGTCTGTCTGTTATTGCTGTGAGGGTATACAGAAAAAGGGAGAGAGAAAATATAAAAAAAAACAGCAAACCAAACACACACACACACACACACACACACACACACACACACACACACCACCACCGCCACCTCCCGCACTCCTATTCAACTCTTGCCCTTTTTTTTCGCGGGTAAAATCACGGAGTCTTTTGTGAGAAGGTTAGAATCGGTGTGTACGGGGAGACCTGACACGTTTACTGCTTCTCTAAGTGGCTGCAGGAGAAGGAGGAGGAGGAGGAGGGAGGAGGAGGAGGAGGAGGAGGAGGGAGGAGGAGGAGGAGGAGGAGGAGGAGGAGGAGGAGGAGAGAGGAGGATGAAGCATGGGAGGAGGAACAGGAGGTGTAACAGAAGAGGAAAAAGAGAAGGAGAATGAAGAGGAGGAGGAAGGGAAGGCGCAATGGAGGAGGAGGATAAACAGAAGGAGGAGATGAGGAGGAAGGAGGAGGAGGAGGAAGAGAAGGCGTAATGGAGGAGGAGAAACAGGAGGAGGAGGAGGAGGATCAGGAGGAGGATTGCCAAGGGGAGCTAGTGGCAGAGTAAACAGCTGTAACCCTCAGGAACACACACATACACTCACGCAAATACGCACACGCACACAAACACACATAAAGACACACAAAACAAAAATAAACAATGAAAAAGAAAATATATTGCCTTCTGTTCATTTTTCTTTTCT
>JAXIVD010001754.1:47839-49797 GCA_036785275.1 Cancer borealis
AACCTTCCCTTGTTTTTCATTTCCATTCCATTCCTTTCTCTCTCTCTCTCTCTCTCTCTCTCTCTCTCTCTCTCTCTCTCTCTCTCTCTCTCTCTCTCTCTCTCTCTCTCTCTCTCTCTCTCTCTCTTCTTCTCCTTCCCTCTCCCCCTCTTACCACAAGGAAATGGGCCAAGGAGACGTTTAAAAAGTGCGTGTAAATAAAAAAAGTAATAAATTGCATTACAAATAGTGAAACGGGGATATTAACCACAGCGAAGCATAATGAAAAATGGTTGTGAACGTAACTCATTGGTGATAAATAGATGGAAGGTTATAAGAAAAATGTGACAACACCAGAAAGATAACCAACAATTGTAGTTAGATTTATCATTCCGGACAATACTATTAACACACACACACACACACACACACACACACACACACACACACACACACACACACACACACACACACACACACACTAACATGGCTTTGATATCCTCCAAATAATAATAAAAACAAAAATGGCGAACCACAATAATAAAAGAATCATGACGCAATAAAAGCCAGGGAACGGAGGGCGTACAAGCAGTTCCTCACCGCTGGAAGACTAACAAGAACACGACGAAAGAGAACATGAGCTGCAGAAACTAGAAGATACATAGAAAAAAACACAACACTAGATGACTAACAGTAGGTGAAAAAAGCAGTAAGGACAAGAGCAGCAGCAGCAGGAGGAGGAATAGAGACATGACCAGCAGTATTAGAAGGAAGAGGAACAGCAGGAGGAAGCGCCGTAAAGCAAGTGAAGCTGCAATCTGGACGTGACAATGTCGTTCCAGAGAAGCACGGTGGCTGGCGGGGATTTTCATTTTGGACAACATATTGAGCACTGTGCCTGTGAACGCTACTACACCACCGCCACCAACCACCAACGCCGCACCCGTCCTAGTAGTAGTCGTCCTCACTACCACCACTGTCACCGCCACAAGGTCGTCCCACCACCACTGCTACACAGACACAGTAGAGTATTATTGGAAGGAAAAAAAATTGCCTTCACCAGTACCACTTTAGCTTCTGAAATCCTACCTTTATGTATTTTCCTCTATGTTTTTATCGTCCTTCTCTTCATAATGAGGTTTATTTTTAGCGTAATTTCATACTAATCGTTCTCTCTCTCTCAATCTTTCTATTCATCTATCTATCTATCTATCTATCTCTATCTCTCCATCTCTTGACATCATGTTTGGGGCCATTCAACACTTGTCTCACGGTGATGGTAGAGGCTGTCGAGGCGTGGACAGGTGTTCTCTAGTACTTCTTGTGGGTTCGCCGAGCTTCCCTTTGACAGGTAGGTAGGGGGGAAGGGTATGAGTAGTGTGACGTGCAGCTACTCAGTGAAAGGGGATTGGAACCCTTGTGTGAGGCAGGTGATTTGGTGATTGGCAGGGTGGACGTGTAATACAGGGAGAGTGAGCGAGGGATGAGAGAAATGGTGGTAATGGCAGAGGTGATATTGATAGTGTTTGTAATAGTACTAATAGTTATAGTATCAACAACATTTCGTTAATATTACTCTGTTAGATATAGTCGACTTTCATAACTCTTCTACACTTAATAATTTCAATTTACAACGATCCCCTGCTGCTAATGCATCGCTGTACCTTGCATATTCACGGCCTTGATAAGCAAACAAACTCACTTGGTCCTGGTTTCCCCGCTGCACCTTGCCTGCGTTCTGCACAACTAATCACACCTTCCCCAACACACGCAAGCAGGTAACCTCTTTACGGGGGGCCAACAAATCTCCCGTTCCGTGTATACATTTCTCCCCTCACATGGATATTCTCAACAGTTTCCGGTTGTCGAGGGTGAATCTGGGTGGCCGCATGAGGTGGAGTGGGGGTCGCGAGAGGGGAGAGAATGATGCCCTCACTATCTCCTCGACGAGGGGATGCAAGGGGAGTGCAATGGCTCAC
>JAXIVD010001754.1:49997-54997 GCA_036785275.1 Cancer borealis
GTGGCGCGGTTGTGTGCCATCACATGGGTCAGGCGGTCAGGTTGTGGCGGGTCTGCTGTCGTGATATTAAGTTATTGTGGTCCAGTCGGCTATTGGGCAACGGGTGCTCTTAAAGCAACAACCTTGGCATAAAACTTCACCAGCTGAGCTTGTTCTTGTGCGTCATCCACTTCTCTGCTTGTTCTTCGTCCATTTGCCAGTATTTACCTGAAAGCTGTTGTTGTGCTTGTATTTCTTTTATTTACACATGTAGAGTTACGGTTGAGACTTAAAAGTAAACATAGACAATAAATATTGATGTTTGCTGATACATGTAGGGCACAGTGAGAGGATGCGAAGCACAAAGGCCTGATACTCGCCAGGAACAACGTGGTACGCACCAGGGAATGAATGGCGTATAAATGCTGAGATTTTTACATTTACCTCTGCTCGAAAATCTCTTAATTGCTAAAACACACACACAACACACACACACACACACACACACACACACACACACACACACACACACACACACACACACAGATATATATATATATATATATATATTAATTATATATATATATATATATATATATATATATATATATATAAAATCTTATTTTAACCACGAACTACTACAATTGATATCAGGACGCTGTATTCTAGTGTGTGTCGCAGTAACATTCATTATTCTTAGGTTGTTGTGTGCAGATTCTTACCGTGACGGGCACACATGTATGTACAGTGTACGTATAGTGGGTGATCCTTAAGTGCTCTGGACTCTGTACACATTTTCTGGGCCTGAATTCGTGTTCCCCATTCCTTCCATCCCATTCTCTCTTGCTGCGCTCGCTGAGATTTAGATTGGCGTTGAAAAAATTTGTTGTTGTTGTTGTAGTGGTGGTGGTGGTGGTGTTGGTGAAGTGTTGACGAGCGCCTTCAACCGTCAAGGAAAGGAGGGTGTTGACGAGCGCCTTCAACCGTCAAGGAAAGGAGGAACCATTGAGAGTGCACGGGCGTCACGGCTAACACCCTCTGACAACACTGAGAAATTGGTGTGTGTGTGTGTGTGTGTGTGTGTGTGTGTGTGTGTGTGTGTGTGTGTGTGTGTGTGTTCCAGATAAACATAATGAATGCATGAATCGTTGAGAGATGTCTACCAAAAAAAAATAAAAGTCAACATTACATTGTGATCTCCACACACTGGACCTCTGACATGTTTACTGTGGGAAACGAGCCTTTACCTCCTCCTCCTCCTCCTCCTCCTCCTCCTCCTCCTCCTCCTCCTCCTCCTCCTCCTCTCCTCCTCCTCCTCCTCCTCCTCCTCCTTCCTCCTCCTCCTCCTCCTCCTCCTCCTCCTCCTCCTCCTCCTCCTCCTCCTCCTCCTCCTCCTCCTCCTCCTCCTCCTTCTCGTCAGTCACTTCCCTTCCCCTCTCCAGCCTGTCACCCTTTCTAACACGTCTCACAATTCCTCGACAAACAGACCATTGACCATTTACCACATTATTGTGGACGTGAACATGACAAGCTACTTCTCCCGGAGCTTCGATGTCAGGCGGGAACAGTGTGTGTGTGTGTGCGTGTGTGTGTGTGTGTGTGTGTGTGTGTGTGTGTGTGTGTGTGTGTGTGTGTGTGTGTGAGAAATTGAAAGTGATTCCTTTCCAGCATAGTAATTTACTCAGCACGACCACCACCAAACAGGCTGCAGAGACTCCAGAGGGAGAGAGGGATGAGCAAAAAGAGGAAATGATAAATAAATAATAATGTTCATAAATTAGGGATAATGTTACGCCTCATCATCTAAACCCCAAATAGCTTTACCCTTGACTGTCTATCAATACGCCTCTCAGTCCCGTCTCGTTCGCATTGCCTGTTTCTACTTTCCCTTGAGCACCCTCCCCACTCTTCCTCCTAATGCTGCTCACACTATATTCACTTGCTCTCCTCGTGGGGTGCTCATTACACGGCCTTGAGGTAATATTTCTGTCTTCTTCCCCATAATTAATAGATTTGATTTTTTCATCTCTCTCTCTCTCTTCTCTCTCTCTCTCTCTCTCTCTCTTCCTCTCTCTCTCTCTCTCTCTCTCTCTCTCTCTCTCTCTCTGTCTCTCTCTCTCTCTCTCTCTCTCTCTCTCTCTCTCTCTCTCTCTCTCTCTCTCTCTCTCTCTCTCTCTCTCTCTCTCTCTCTCTCTCTCTCTCTCTCTCTCTCTCTCTCTCTCTCTCTCTCTCTCTCTCTCATATCCCTCCCATACTTCCTTTCTTTTCCTCTTAGATACCTTTCTCCTCCTCCGCCTCCTCCTCCTCTCCTCCTCCTCCTCCTCCTGAACAGTGTTGGACATGCTCGCTTGGGCAGACTTTTCAGTGATAAAGTTTTTCTTTATAGGTCAAAAAACGCCGAGCGGACGAGAGCAGCAACGACATCATAGTTTCTCCGTGTAATGCCACCACTGAGCCAAATAATAATGTCACAGCTGATCCAATTACTAACGTCACCACTGATCCTAATACTAATAACGCTACTGATCCGAATATTAAAGTTTGTTATGTAAATGCTCGCAGCATTAGAAATAAATTCACTGATCTTGAAGCTCTCGCCGCAATGGATCAGTACCATATCATAGGAGTCACAGAATCATGGTTAGACACGTCGAACAGAGATTACATTGCAGAATTTCAGTTATCCGGTTATACAATTTTTAGCTGTGAAAGAGAAAACAAAATCGGCGGTGGTGTAATCCTATATATTCACAGCTCGCTCCATCCGATCTCCCTTAAAACAGAACCCATCAACGGAGTGGACACAGTTTTCATCGAATTAAAGAGTAACTCGAGCAGAAAAATACTTGGATTAATTTACAGACCACCAGGAAGACCCGCTGAAATTGACCGTTTGCTTTTCGAATCAATCTCCGAAACAATTAGTCAATGTGAAACAATCATTATGGGCGATTTTAACTTGCCAGTAACGAGATGGGGAAATCCGTTAAGATCACATGCAGGACATGACCTGTACACGAATTTATTAGAGAGCGAATTACATCAACACGTTCATGAACCGACGCGCGACTTAAATACCCTTGATCTCATTCTTACAACAAGCGAAGAGATAGTCAGCAACGTAAATGTTGGCCCAGTTTTCAGCTCAAGCGACCATCGGATAATTACGTTCAACTTGAAAATGAAGGAAATAAAAGTAAATGACAGTAAGGAGAGGGTACCAAATTACCAAAGGGCAAATTTCACCAGAATGCGGACAATTTTAGAAGACACTGACTGGAGTGAACTGTTGTCAGAGTCAGAATCAGATATTGATAGGTCATGGGAGGCCTTTACCACAAAGCTGAACGAAGCTATTAGAGTATGTGTACCGTATCGTTACAGACGTTCAGCAAGGAAGAATAAACCAAAATGGTGGAATGATGAGATAAAAAACAGCCTCTCTCTCAAAAAACACGCGTACGATAAGTATATATCAACTAAAAACCAGGTTGACAAAGTTGAGTTTGACAGAGTTCGTCGCGAAACTAAGAGACTAATAAAGCGCAGCAAAAATAATCTTGAAGAATATATAGCGGAATCATGTAAATCTAATCCTAAAGAATTTTATAGTTTTGTTAAGAGTAAAAAAGCCCTTACCTGTAATATCGGTCCACTTACTAAAGGACAAGGAAATCACACAAACGACGAAAATGAAATGGCTACAATACTAAATAACTTTTTTGCATCCGTATTTACAGAAGAGGATTGTTCATCGTTTCAACCACTCGAGACTAGAAGAACCGAAAACCTCTTAAACGAATTACTCATCGTAGAAAATGACGTTGAACAAAAAATCGATAAGATGAAAACTAATAAAACCCCTGGACCAGATAAAATTTCCCCGAGAATCTTGAAAGAGGTCAAGCATCAGATCAGTAAACCGCTTGCAATCATATTCAATAAATCCTTAAGGATTGGTAAAGTTTCATCAGATTGGAAACGTGCTAATGTAACCCCAATCTTCAAAAAGGGAGACAAGTCACAACCCGGAAATTATAGGCCAATCAGTCTGACGTCAGTAGTATGTAAATTAATGGAGACAATCATTCGTGACAATATGGTGAAATTCCTTGAAGACAACGATATAATTAAACCCTCACAACATGGTTTCCGTAATAAACGTTCATGTCTAACTAACTTATTAGACTTCTTTCACAATGTTTTTGACACGTACGATGAAAGCAGAGCAGTAGATATCATATATCTGGATTTTCAAAAGGCCTTTGATAAAGTTCCCCATCAACGATTGCTTAACAAACTAAAGACTCACGGTATCTCTGGTAGCATCTACAATTGGCTTCAGGACTGGCTCTCTGAACGTAAACAGAGAGTAGTCTTAAACGGTGTCTCCTCTCAATGGTTAAACGTAAAAAGTGGCGTACCACAGGGTTCAGTACTTGGCCCTATTTTGTTTCTGATATATGTTAATGACATAGATGATGGGATCTCATGCAAAATATCAAAATTCGCTGACGATACGAAAATTGCCAGTAAAGTAACTTCGACAAGTGACAGAGAAGTCTTACAATCAGACCTTGATCGACTAACGTCTTGGGCCAATAAATGGCAAATGAAATTTAACGTTGATAAATGTAAGGTACTACATATCGGAAGAAATAATGATCACGTTCAGTACCAAATGAATGGAAAACTACTTTCTGCAGTGAACAAGGAAAAAGATCTAGGAATCACAATATCAAACGATTTAAAACCCAGTCAGCATTGCTCAGAGGTAGTTAAAACCGCTAACAGATTGGTCGGCTTTATTGGGCGTACTTTCGAAAATAAATCAGAAAAAGTCATATTAAAACTGCATAATTCACTAGTACGACCTCATCTTGAATATTGCGTACAGTTCTGGTCCCCATATTACAGAAAGGACATTGACAAACTGGAAAGAGTCCAGCGTAGAATAACGAAAATGATTCCAAGGCTGAGAAATAAACCTTATGAAGAAAGACTTAAAGAATTAAACTTAT
>JAXIVD010001754.1:64997-74997 GCA_036785275.1 Cancer borealis
TTTATTTTGTGTATGTATAATATCTCATTATCAGATGGTAGTGACATGAAAAGAATGAGTCATTTCCATGTAATATTTATCCCTAAAATGTAATCAGGAGCCGGCCGACGGACGTTAGTGCAATCACCAAATTAGTTGCAAAGCTTATCGATAGAGGACGGTGATTTTTTTTTTAATAACACATCATACGTAGATGACAGGAACACTTTTATGATGTTTAGCGATGTGTTATCTAACTTTCTTAAACTTTTCATACTCGTAGAAGTAATGACCACGTAGTATGAGATCATTACATCACCACAGCTGCACTGGTGAACACATCAAATAAATAGTAACAGAAAAGGGTAAGCCAACGATCAATTAAAATCGGGAAGGGCACATTCGCCAGGTAGTTGGTAACCATTGGTCTAGAGAATTAAGTATTTATCGCAGTCCTCAGTGGAATCTGAGGGTATCTTCACTAAATATTTTGTACATGAATTGCTCACGTATCCTAGCCGAGGTGAGCTTTGGTTGACAAATGATGATGATGATGATGGTAATGGAATGATGATGATAATGATAATGATAATAATAGTTATAATAACAATAGTAATAATATGATATCGATAGTAATAATGGTAATGATAACTAAAGCAGTAGCTGTAACAATATTATATAGTAGTAGTAACCATTCCGTGGCCTCAGCTCCAGGCCCCGTGAACCTGACACTGGCGGACGATAATATCACTAGATACGTGCAGAACATCACTGGGACGTGGCTGGCTGACGATCACTACGACTGCGGGGTGCTGCTGCAGAAGGCCGATGGGCAGCAGGTGTCTATTGAAAATTGTTATGAAGCTCTTCACTCCAGCTACATGTGTGAGGCGATCTTTCCGCCACTGTGATCTGGAGGCACAACGTAGGGTTCTTTTTTCTTTAACTTGAGTCAGGTACTGCTCCACCGCTTGACTTCTCCTTGTGCGTCCTTGTTTTGTTTTTTACTAAATCAGAGTAATTATTATATTATTATTATTATTATTATTATTATTATTATTATTATTATTATTATTATTATTATTATTATTACTATTAGTATTATCTCATCATCTTCATCATCATCATTGCTGTTGTTGGTCGTGGTGATGATGGTGGTAGTTGTCCTTATTGATCTACATAGGAAATAAGGGTTTACAATATTCACTAAGTGTTGTTAAAGGTAACTCAAACAGGACTGGGTGTCTGGGAACCTTTTCCTCGGGAACTGCAATATTCAGTCAAAACTAAAAGCAGGAAGACTTTTAATCAGTTTTTTATTTAGTTATATTTGTTTATATTTCTTGGATGTTATGCTGTGTGTAAGGGAAGTGATAAGTTATATAAGAAGTTATAGCGTCGTTGTTGTCGTATTATTATGGTTTCTATTGTTGTTACTGCCGCTGTTTTTCACGGTCATATACACATTACCAATTGTTGTTTGATGATCAGGGAAAGTTTTTCCCAGGAAGAGGAAATCTTGGCCCCGCTGAGCACTTCCTCCTGTAAGTTTAAGGTAACCCAGATTTGTCCCGAGAAAGTTCACAGTAGGGTCATTGAAGGCACGAAAGGAGCCGTGTAGGGGAGGCCAGCATGGATGGTAGGGGCGTAGGGGTCGCGTGGTTGCAGGGACGGGGAAGGAAGGGGCTCTTGGGGAGGAAGGGGATCTTGACGAGTAAAAAAAGGGAGGGGAGATGTTTTACCTGCATGACAATTGTTCTTATTAGAGTTTTTCAGGTTTTACTTAGTTTTATCAAGTTTCATGGACAGTAAAGAAAAAAAAATAGAAATAAACATAATCACCACAGGTAGAGTGAGGTTCCGCGTGGGGTAGGCAGGTAAGGAAGGGTTGGTTCGTGCAGGGCAAGGGGTTGGCGGCGGCGCCCTTGTGCACTTCCGAGTTTCCATGGCGTGAGGGCGTGACAACCTCCAAGCCACGCCGCACCGCCCACCTGCCGCCCCGGGTCCATGTCTACCATTAAGGGAACATTTCACACGCACGATTGACTCGGGAATGATAAAACTCAGTCCATCAGTCAGTCATTCCTTCGTGCGCCTGTGTATCTACTCGCTCCTGTCTGTTTGATACGTTGCTGGATCCTTATTTTAATTCGATCTCATGTTTTTAGTTATGTCTTCTACATTTAGTGATAGCCTCGTTATATATAAAGAGAGAGAGAGAGAGAGAGAGAGAGAGAGAGAGAGAGAGAGAGAGAGAGAGAGAGAGAGAGAGAGAGAGAGAGAGAGAGAGAGAGAGAGAGAGAGAGAGAGAGAGAGAGAGAGAGAGAGAGAGAGAGAGAGAGAGAGAGAGAGAGAGAGAGAGAGAGAGAGAGAGAGAGAGAGAGAGAGAGAGAGAGAATAGCAGCAGCTTGTGGGGGGTGTCTGCTGGCCTGAAGAAAAGTAATTGGAGCTCCCTATTGCGAGGGTGTCGATCACTTCTGGATGACATAACATTGTGTCTAAGGATATATAAAGGAACGTCATTAACACCTTCATAAAAGACCGTCATATTCTTTCATTGCTTTACGTTTTTCGGCAGATAATTCGGTATGCTTTATGGTCGCTGAAACAGTGGTCGTAAGTCTCCCACTCATCGTTACTTTAAGGAAGAATAAAGTTTGAATTCAACCTTACTTGTCGTTGCCTCCGCCTTTCATCTCTCCCACGACATGACTAAGACATTGTTACAACATTCCTTTTGTGAACTTTAAGAAGGTGCATTAGCCTACCTGTGCACGGCGGCGTTTGAGGGGAGGTGTGCATTAATGGTGAGCGGGGAAATACACAGGAACGGAGGGGAGGAACAGGGAGGCAGGCGGAAGAAGTGACTAGTTGGCACCGCGCACTACTGAGGGAAGAGAGCCGAGAGGTGTGTCGCGGTGGATCTAAGGCGGCGGTAGGTCAGTGCGTGCGCGGGTGTAGTCGTGAGAAGACGTGGGCACAGCTGATCCTGTTACATTCTCCTCTGGATTTTTATCTTCTGCCAATAAGGTGAGGAAGTCGATGTGTTTCTGTCATGGTGTTTTAGGGTTATAGACGCTCTGTAGGTGTTTCAAGATCCGATGTGTTGACTGTCATTACTTGCCTCACAAGAACCAAGTATTGCATGCACCATAACATGTGCTTTGGGGAGCAAGTCCCTGTTTGATGTATTTAATTGATCCTTACAAGCTGTGATCTTGACGAGAAACATTATGGAAAAGTATTATATAATTAGTTTCGATCAAAATCAGTCCAAAAGAAAAAAACGTACACTTGTGGCACTTAAATTGTGAGTTTTTAAATGGCAGTGGCGGCTCAGCGACGTGTGTGTGTGTGTGTGTGTGTGTGTGTGTGTGTGTGTGTGTGTGTGTGTACTTGGCTTTGGGGCATCTATTGTTGAAAAAGATTTATAACGTTATCATTAGTATATCACATTCATCCCGACCTGAACCAAACAAGCTGCTTCTTCCTGGCCGAGTTAGAAAACCGTTCGCTGATTGGCTGATGTCATGATATGTTCATAACTTTGTGATATTCTATTGAAATTACTGTTTTACGTTGTTTTCGGAATTGCTACGTTCTAACATATAGTAAAAATGCTTAAAGGCAGTGTTGATCATATAATTTAATCGAATAAAAAAAATAAAACATTCTAATGAATCATAGGTCAATGAATGCACACGGCCGACGTTGTCATCATAGATGTTTCATTATCGGCGGTGCATTCATTGACCTATTTATTGGTTAGAATCTTTCATTACAAGATTATGCTGAAACACCGATTCATTACACTGGTGTTAATGAAGGGTTACATTTAACTTACGGGAGAGTGACTGGAAGGAACCTTCACCGGCCTCAATCACGTCAATTAAATTGCTAAACATCTCACCACGTCAATTACCTCACCTGACAATAGTTTGCATTCAGTAATCTGTGTGTGAATATATATATATATATATATATATATATATATATATATATATATATATATATATATATATATATATATATATATTATACGTGTGTGTGTGTGTGTGTGTGTGTGTGTGTGTGTGTGTGTGTGTGTGTGTGTGTGTGTGTGTGTGACTAATTATAAATGAAAAACGAAAGAAAATGTGAAGATAATTTCTGTCAAAAGTGAGGCTGTAAGATGACGCTAATGGTAACTGTCAGCTTAGCTGACGCCCTTTACTCCCTCTCGCTGCTGCTGCCACGAATTGACGGTGGAGGCACTGGGTCACGCTGCAGGTGAATGTAAATATAAATAATGATAAACATATGGAATACCACGTAAGCCTGCCTTGGCTCGTGGTAATGTAGTTAAAGGGTGAGGATAAACGTCTAAGCTGTGGAGATGTAACAAAGAAAAGTCATTTCACCGAAGTGTGTATGCGAGTACATGTTTTGTATAACTGTTTCTAACTTTATGTGAAGTATGTATTGATTTAGTATGGAATGTTGCAATTATGTTTTATACATGCTGAGGTGTAAATTTTACTATGAGCCTGTGGGATTAAAAAATCATTATAAACTTGGTGTTGTCAGTAAAGAAGAAAATGCCTCTTAAGGAGCAAACTATCTTGCCGAACATGTGACACTACATACTGTGGCGGGTTGGAGTGTCTGTGTGGTTTGGGTAACTCCTGCAAACACAGTCCCGCAGCCTGGGTCGGTGCAGGGGTGGGGCTTATCAAGACCTTTGTGTCCGTCACCGGTGCCAGTAATGGGAAGAGTACTAGAGCGAACCTTGGCATTAATAGTGAGGATGATAATAATAATGATGATCAATGCTAATAGCAATAATGACAATAATATTCAGAATCATAATGGTGATGATATTACTACTACTAATGGTAATTATTATTTTTTTCATTATTACTAGCATTATTATTATCATCATATTGTAATTATAATAATGATGATAGTAGTTATTTTTCATGATTTAGTAATATATCATATTCTTTTTATTATTAATCCTACTATTATCATTATTATTTTCGTTATTAGTATTATTACTATAATTATTGTTATTATTATAATATTAATTGTTATCAATATATTATTTTCTTTATTTTTATTATTGATTAATTATTATTAATTAATTAATCATTAATGTAATAGTAGTTGTAGTAGTAGTAGTAGTAGTAGTAGTAGTAGTAGTAGTAGTAGTAGTAGTAGTAGTAGTAGTACTGTTGCTGTTGTAATGAGCATGTCAAAAAGAGTCTCTGCATACTAACTTTTAATTCCACACTCAGAACAAGGAGTCTAATAGGAAGGAACAGCAATCAGAATAAGGGAAAAAAACGTACTTATTTTTTCAGTAATTCTATTTTTTGTATTTGTTATGCTCATATTAGCAATGTAAAATAACTAGTGCTTCATGTGTTACCAATTGGTGTTTTTTGAGTCCCACTTCACAATGGAGTCCCTCCGTCGTCTAGTGGGCAATGCTTCTGCTTTGAATCAACGGGTTGGGATCCAGTCTGGGTTATGAACAGATGTTATTTGGCCTATCTACAAGTTATCCCGCAGCGAGATAGACATGAACACAGAGATAAAACATGGCATAGCTTTCGTCCCCAAACTGAATTTCAGTACCACATTTGGAAGCCCACACCACCGCGCATTTGGTTCAATGGCAAGTGTACAAGAGGGAATGTCAATGACGAAATCAACGTTTAATGCAATATGTTTCAATGTTTTTTTCTAATATGTACCATCCTGTTATGCCCGAGCTTAAAGCACGTACTTGTCGTACCCCTTGTTGATTAACTCCCGTTCAATTGTCAGGAAGTTGTCATTAAAAAGTATGTCCAGTAGGTGGGACGTGTTGAGCTGCACTTACCACGCCGCTAACCTCCATCTCCTTTACCTACGATAGATAAAGGAATGGTGGAATGTGGCACCTACGTTACCATAGCTCACACTGCACAGATTTCAATTTACATTGAAGAAAAAACATGACCATGACGACATGTTAGTGGTAGTGTGTGTGTGTGTGTGTGTGTGTGTGTGTGTGTGTGTGTGTGTGTGTGTGTGTGTGTGTGTGTGTGTGTGTGAGTGTGTGTGTGTGTGTGTGTGTGTGTGTGTGAGTGTGTGTGTGTGTGTGTGTGTGTGTGTGTGTGTGAGTTTGTGTATATGTGGGTGTATGTGTGTGAGCTTGTGTATATGTGTGAGTTTGTGTATATGTGTGTGTATGTGTGAGTTTGTGTAGTTGTGTATGTATGTGTGAGTTTGTGTATATGTGTGAGTTTGTGTATATGTGTGTGTTTGTGTATATGTGTGTTTGTGTATATGTGTGTGTTTGTGTATATATGTGTGTGTTTATGTATATATGTGTGTGTTTGTGTATATATGTGTGTGTTTATGTATATATGTGTGTGTTTGTGTATATGTGTGTGTTTGTGTATATATGTGTGTGTTAGCATTCACCGAAAGCTATAGAGTTGCTTTCGTGCCTCCCCGCCAGGCGGGGCGTGCAGGGCGTTACAGCTTTTCAGTTGGTCACACCCTGTTTCACTCCGTTTAGCCCCACCCCGCCCAGCCTCGTCGCGCGGGGCGTCGGGCGGGGCCGCCAAAACCTAATAGCACTAACAACGCCGCGGTCTTCCGTCGCTGCTGCTGGAGTCATTATATTCATACACGAGAAAATCGCACTCCGCCCAAGGTTCTGATTGATGTGTTTACATTACTTACGGGACTCTTTAAGGGCACTCGAAAGAGGGGTACGTGTGAGGATCGAACCTTTATTCTTTCTTTAAGTAAACGTAACAGAAACACTTGTTGGGAATAAAAGTTGTATGGAAGAAAGTGTTAGAGGTTGTGTTTGTGGTCCAGGCAATGATCCTCACGAGGAATGGTGCAACCCTACTTCTCCATCCCCTTGGTGCCTCGTTCCATAATCGTCGACCCATACAACTAGGCCGGTAGACTAAACATACTCTTGTTACCATACATATGCTAGAACCTATCAGTTACTGGAGGGCGTGGGGACTCTGGGCCACAGGTCTGCATGGACTGAAGAGACTTACCGCTGTCACCAGTATTATAATTCATGCTAGGAGAGGTTCTTGGGTCCGTCTCGCTACCTCTTGCCCTGAATACATAGGCTACTAAGACAGCGGGTATGGGTCTAGCTCCTCCCAGCTCCCCACTTCCCATTCTCCTCTCTCCCACACCACTCGTCTTAGCAAACCCCCGCCACCTGTATTATCATCACCCGCCCAACTTGTACTCACCCGCGCCAAAGTGGTAACCATACACACCACCTGCCTTATGGCCGGCCCATTCATCATCCTTTTTTTGGTAAAAAAGAAAACGTTTCTAACACACACACACACACACACACACACACACACACACACACACACACACACACACACACACACACACACACACACACACACACACACACACACACACACACACACAATTTATCTGGTCGTGTTCATTGTATTTTTGCGCTTATGCCCTTTCCCATTGTCATTAATGCAGGAAACCGGCTTCAGGCATCCGTAAGGAGCAAGACATTTGGGTCTATGTAATTCCCATCAACAACACTGTGTTCTCTGAGTAGAAGAACCACAGCTAGTCAATATAAGAGATAGAAAAAACTAAAACAACCCTGACACTCACCCCAGACACACAACCAGGCTTACAAACTCCCCTTGACGGACACTCTTGCCTACTGATATGCTAGATGTTTGTCTACTGGTGTAAACAAAAAAACAAAGAGGGGTTAATTTGCAAAATTCCCTGTTAGTTTGCAAAGAAACAAAAATCCTGGTATATTTGCAAAATTGCCTTAAATGTCTGGTTGCTAAAACTGATAATACAGTCTGTCAAATTGCAAAATAGCAAGTATCCAGTTGATAATACTGGTTATAGTAGATTGTGTGTGTGTGTGTGTGTGTGTGTTGCAAGAGTGAAGAATGGCCGATAGGTGGACGGTGGGCACGCTGAGAGAGAGAGAGAGAGAGAGAGAGAGAGAGAGAGAGAGAGAGAGAGAGAGAGAGAGAGAGAGAGAGAGAGAGAGAGAGAGAGAGAGCCAAACAGACAGACGACATAAAGATAGAGCCAAGGAAAGATAAAGGTATCTTTGGAGACGATAGTCCATGATGAAGTGAGTGGGGCGGGGTTCCAGTGATGTGTTTGGGCGTCAAGCTGTACCTGCCCTGCCATGACTCACGCGGAACCCAAAGTATTGAGGGTCCTGTAACGCCCGAGGTTTTCAAGTATATGTGTCTGCTTTTGTATAGACACATGTGCGCTCACACACACACACACACACACACACACACACACACACACACACACGTATACACACACACATACGCAGAGTCAGACGGAATAAAAACACTAATTGATTCTCTGTACTGTCTGGCGTGACCCACTTACCCACAAGGATGTAAAAACAGCGATTCACTTCACCGCAGGAAAGGAAAAAAAATAAGAGATCGGTAGAGCGACGCCTGGAGCCTCGGGCACCACCGACCACACTCAAGGACTCGCCGCACACGCCCGAGCAGACTTAAGACTAAGGGCCGCCCTCCGCCTGATGAGCGTGGGCGGCCGCTTATCACGGTTAGGGTTGCCAGGGGCTAGGGGAAGGGTCTCCTCGCCGCACGAACAGTATTTTCCTGGACCCTCACACGGCTGCTTCAGGGAGGAAGATTGCCTGTCAGACCCCCGGCGTGAGACCCTAAAGAGCTGCGATACCAAGAAGGGTGTGGGTGATGGTGTCGAATCCTTGTGCCACCTCAACCTACCCTCTGCGGCCAAGAGTTACTACCCTAAATTATAGCTGTGGACACTGCTGCCGCGCCAAAGACAGTGGAAGTGTCTTAATTAGCCTAGAATGTGCCTTGGGGAGGTAGGGCGTGGTGTGTTAGGGCGGCGGCTGACACAGCACAGGAGAGGCCGACAAGTCCCGCTCATTGCCCGCTGCTCTCGTACGAGGAAACACCCTTTTGAAAACAGCAGTAAAGCGGCAGTTTGTGGTGAGGCCTTTGAGGAAAAGTGGATCCAGGAAGGGAGGTCAGGGAAGGAGAAGGGAAGGTGATTGACAAAGTGTGGAGGGAGGAGGACGAAGTAGGGAACTGAGAGAGAAGGGGAGGAGGGAGAGGAGCCTGTGTAGACCGCTTGGCGTCTTAGCCTTCGTCTGTCTATGAGGAGGCAAGCTGAGTAGTGTGTGTGTGTGTGTGTGTGTGTGTGTGTGTGTGTGTGTGTGTGTGTGTGTGTGTGTGTGTGTGTATGTGTGTATGTGTGTGTGCGCGTGTATGTCTGTGTCTGTGTCTGTGTGTATGTATGTGTGTACATAAACACTACCTTGTGTATCTTGATGTTCGCTATGTATATACACACAATAATTTTAATTCGATAAACATGACGTTCTGGCAATCGGCTTTGATGACTCGTATTCCTTAAACTACCAAGTATTTCATATATATATATATATATATATATATATATATATATATATATATATATATATATATATATATATATACCTTTTTTTTCTTTCTCTCTGTCTCGTTTGTGAAGGCGAGACTTTTAACGCATTATCCTACTGTAGGAATTTAATGATGTAGGAAGTACTAATCTCAGGGCCACCGACGAGGAAGGACACCAAAATACAACGTACAACGCTCTCTTCAGGCATTCTCTCTCTCTCTCTCTCTCTCTCTCTCTCTCTCTCTCTCTCTCTCTCTCTCTCTCTCTCTCTCTCTCTCTCTCTCTCTCTCTCTCTCTCTCTCTCTCTCTCTCTCTCTCTCTCTCTCTCTCTCTTTCTGATAACCTTCAAAACGCTATCAGGAACTATTAAGGAGAAACAACAGATTTACAAATCACTTTAATTTCTTCACCGCAATGAAAACAGGAAACTGTAGTTCATGATGTGCTCGGTCTTCATTGTGTGTGTGTGTGTGTGTGTGTGTGTGTGTGTGTGTGTGTGTGTGTGTGTGTGTGTGTGTGTGTGTGTGTGTGTGTGTGTGTGTGTGTG
>JAXIVD010001755.1:5000-10000 GCA_036785275.1 Cancer borealis
CTTTCCCTAGAGAACTATAGGTACTTGGAGTGGACTGGAAGAAGAGGTGATAACGGCAAAGATTGTATAACAACTGAAAGAAAAACGACAAATATAGATACGGAGGCAGGACCATACGAGTGTAGCTCAGGTCCTGAATACAACTAGGTAAATGTACACACACACACACACACACACACACACACACACACACACACACACACACACACACACACACACACACGCACACACACACACACACACGATAAGATATGATGAGAAAAATTCAAACTACGATGATAAGACCTAAACTGGGATATGCAGAAGTAATTTGGTCCCCTCACAAGAAAAAGCATATGCTGAAATTGGAAAGAATACAGAGAATAGCAACTAAGACGGCGCCAGATTTTGAAGATGTAACGTACGAGAAAAGATGAAAAGAAATACAACTGGTAACACTTAAATGGAAAACAGAAAGAGAAGACTTAGTTGAAATATATGAATTGATGAACAACTTGGAGGAAACAGAAAAAAAAAATTATATTGAGAAGAAAATGTGACGCTGGATATTTGAAGACAAGAAAAATAGCAAAAAAAGAATTTGCCTGAATGACACATAAACGAGTGTAGCTCAAGCCCTGTATACTACAACTAGGTAAATATAATACACATAAACACACACAAACACACACATTCATGCACAGTTTGAGCACTAGCACCCTGTGTAGAGGACTTGTTATTTTTAGTCTTTCAGCTTTTGAACTGAACCAGTTAGACAACTAAAACTAATAGTTATCAAATAACCATAAAATAATTATTACTAGCAGTGTTTTACCATTGCAGGCTAAAGAATGGCTTTGGATTTTTTTTTTTTTTTTTTTTTTTTTTTTTTTTTTTTTCTTTTGTGTAGAAATGCTACTGACCAACTTGAAATCCTATTTTGTACCTAACATCCAAAAATCTAAATTGATTGTTCTGTACCATGCTGCATGTTCTGATCATAACCCATGAGCCACTCTCAAGCAGTGTGTGGGGGCGGGGGACAAACATATCATAGGAGCCACATGCTATGCAAGAAAAATATACCCAAGAGTGTTCAGTGTAGAACACTCTTAGATTAGGATTAACTAACTATACTTACAAACATTGCTGAGGCAACCAATAACCTTTGTCTAATACTGGTGGTGACATCAGTACATGAAATTTTATATTACTCAACAATTATGACTATTTGCAGGAAATTTGTTTACTATATTGATGAGGTTTAAACACAGTGAAAGTCATATCTTCACCTATATGAATGCAGCACACTCCACACTCCCCTGATATGTTGTAGTCACTAAAAAATACCTTAAAATGCCCATATCACACAGCTATCTATCTAGCTTGCTATCTATCTATCAATTTATTCATATACCTGGCTTATATCCCCATTAAAAAAAGGGTAGCCAAGAGAAGGCATTTAGGGTTCAGGGAGACTTTACTATCCTCTCGTCCTCTGTGCCCTATCTTATCATGGGAGAGAATACAGAATAAGGGCTTCCCAGACCTCTCGCCCCGTCCCTGTTAGTTGCCTTTTACGAGCCGTAGGGAATATGGTAGTAGTATTCTTGCAGCCCTCACTACACGGCTACAGTGATGAATATAAACGAGGAATAGAGATGCATTAAAGATGACGGACGCCATCTTGCTTGGTGTGGTATCATGTTATTAGTCGCTAATAGACAACCTACAGTGGGACCTTGGTTCAATTTTCTTGTAGTTTTTTCTGTCTCCATGCAAGGTCACTTACCAGACAAATCCATTACACCACTTTGCTGTCCTTTTGTCTTTATAATGTAGATACTAAAGTAGTGGAGTGTAGCGACACGGGCAGTCTCGTTAGATCCAGTAGGACTGTTATTCTTCCTTTGTATTCCATATTTCAACATTTCTACAGTTATTCCAATCCACTTAACGTTGTCTATTGCTTTTTTTGCTTCCTTTCTATTAATTTCTTTCTGCACACACGCTTTCCACCTGCTTCCATACCAATGTTCAACATTATTCCATTCCAAACATATAAAGTGACTCTTCCATACTTTTGCCGTCTTCTTTACCAGTTACACGAACTTCATCCTCTCTCTGAATTATCACATTGACACTCCATACTCTTCTTCTCTTACTTCCAAGACAGCTTTGTATTTTCATTAAACTTTGAACTCAGCTTGACACCAAACTCTTCATCTACTTTCCTTTTACTCTGTTTACACAACTCCTTAATTTTCACTCTTATTCGTGTGTGTGTGTGTGTGTGTGTGTGTGTGTGTGTGTGTGTGTGTGTGTGTGTGTGTGTGTGTGTGTGTGTGTGTGTGTGTGTGTGTGTGATTTTGTCACTAGATATTGAGCAACAGACAAGGTGTTTTTGAGCCAAAGAAAGACTTCACTGGGGATAACATCTATTCTTTTCAGGGCATCAGACTGCATTCTGTTTCTGTTCACAAAAGGACTTATGTTGGCCTGTTTTCCCCTTTATCAGTTCTTAAACGATGATATATGGTAACAACTGTCTCGAGTCACCCATGATGCAGCGTAGTTTTACATTTTCGGGTTTGTTTTACAGGTAATGAGGTTGTGGGAGAATAGTCTGTGTCTTCTGTCCTTTTCCATCAGTTACGTTAATCATCTAAATCTAAATATGGCCATGGTCGAAGTGAGAATTGATGAGCCGACAACCTAATAATTAAGCCACCTGCTCCTACCCTTCTGGCCTTGTCTGCATATTACCTTGAGAGGATGGTGATGTCCAAGCTTCTCTTACCAATTACAGGTACCTCTCAATTTACGCGAGTATTGTGTTCCTGGAGCGTTCGCGTATTCTAAATTTCGTGTAATGTAAACACAATTTTCCCATATAGTGCCAATACATGTAAAATTCATTCTTTTGTTCATGAGAAACTATGAATTTTTATCACTATGACTGAGTTAAATCAGACATGGCGCTGCGCCTAACAAAATAAATTGTACAATAGTAATAAACAAGAAAAGTTTTTTTTATCATTTGGATTGCATCGCATTATTTTAAAGAAATTGTGTAATCAAAGCAAACATACTGGCTTTCTGACATTGTGTTAAACCAAAAACGTATATTTTAAACTTGCAAAACGAGAGTTATCTGTTTTGAAAAGGAAACTTGTTGCCAATAGGCGGCATAAATTGCTGCAGTGACGACAGCGCGTAATGGATCCTACGCAATGGGGACGAGGGTTTATCCACAATAGAGTCCCAAATTTTGTCCCTGTCACTTCATATTTAACTTGTGTCGTCTTCCTGCCCGCTTCTAATAGGATCCAAGGGTCACAGCAGATGTGCGAGAACCTCCTCCAGGAGTCGTTAAGGCCACACCATTAAGCATGCATTCACCACTGCTCTCCATTCACTTGTCACACACTATCATCCTTCCTTGTTCCACAGACAGTCCTCTTTCATTCAATGCTCTTTTCACACCGTCCATCCATCACATTCGTGACCTTCCTCTCAACATCACACCTCACATCGGATCCTACTATTCTCTTCATCAACAGGTCCTCCTTCATTTTCTCCATGTATCCAAACCACAACAACACACTATGCTTGGCTTGACCAGCCAACTCTTTCGTAGCACCAATTCTCCTTCGCACCTCCTCATTTCTTACTCGGTCCATATGCGTTACTCCAAGCATTATTATGCTTCCAAAAAAAATGGAATTTGGTAAGAGTACTAAGCTTCATCAATTGATAGTGGGATGGAGTGATGAAGTTGAGTTGTCTGATAGTATGGCAATGGAACATGCTCAGTTATTCCATAAAGAACTTGAATTAAAGCATGAGTTCAAAGCACTGATCTCAATCCAGTTATATTGAGATTAGTGGTTCAAAGGTTCAAGAATCAATCTGAAATTTTCTTACATAAAGTATGCGTAGAAAAGTGGTCTGCAAACCACAAAAGAGCTGCGAAATATGTGGATTAATCAGCTAGTCCAGTAGAATGGGTAATCTGACAAGGCTTCGGAACCAGAAATGCTAATAAATCAGTGGTGTACTATAGCCTACATGTATTTTATTGAAGGTTACGACGGAAGGAATTTTTTGTTAAAAAGATAATTGTAATTCCTCGCTATTCTTTAATGTATCTATAATGTTGATAAATATCTGATTACATAATGCACTTTCATAACATTGTAATGATATTATGTGAATTTTCCACTACCCCTGGAAATTTTATTTGAAATTTCCAAACCCTCTGACTAACAACTCAAAACTAATTTTCCTGTTTTGTTAAATATCTCAATGCTTGTTAAGCTATCTAGTTAGTGTTTCATGCTTGAATGGTGTAAACTTTTACATTATCAAAAACTATAAATGCGAATCGTGGCTTGTTATTATTATTTTTTTATTATCATTATTAATATTATCATCATTATTATAATCATTACTATTATCGTTTTTGTTGATATATTATTTCTTCATCCTGCTCCTTTATTTGTTGTTGTTGTTGTTACTGTTGCTGTTACTTGTTGTTGTTACTTCTTCCATTGATAGTCAAATTTGCACACAGATTCCTCAAGTGTAGGTAGTGATGAAGATCCGTATGACGAATGCTCCAAGCCTCCACCCCGGTATAACTACAATGCTCTTCATGCCCAAAACTATGACCAGTACCGACCTGCCAACTCCTCCAACACCACCTCTCCCTTAGGTTGGTTGTGTTCACCTTTCATATTCTTGGAAGCCTTTACTATTTGAAAGACGTTTTTTTTTTTTTTTTTTTTTTTTTTTTTTTTTTTTTTTTTTTTTTTTTTTTTTTTTTTTTTTTTTTTTTAATCTGCAGTTACGACAGTGGACAGGATCATCAGAGCTTATGTGTACCATGTAATAACTCCTGTTTTAACTGTGTTACTAGAATTATTAGTTTATCTAGCTAAGTAAAATCTTTTTAATGGGGATATAAGCCGTTATATAGATAAATTCTATACAACTGATCGTCTTCCAACATGTGGGGT
>JAXIVD010001755.1:17500-72500 GCA_036785275.1 Cancer borealis
TAATTTGTACAGAATCGTACATCAATCTTTTTTGTTAACAAGAATCACCTATGATCTTCATGATTGCCTAATACACAAGTACTATATCTGACATATTGGAAACACTCTTATTTCAAGTTTTTTCGTGTTTCAATATGTAGAAATGTGAAATGTTAATTGGCACTATCTTCAATATTATGTGGAAAAGAGGTGTAGAATTAATGTTCAAATAATAAGTGTAAATATGCATTCCAGCTCGTAGAAGGGATTGGAATAAAGTTAATTTTGATTCTATAGTGTACAATTCTTAATTGGTTTGGCATATATACTGAAATTAAAGTACTGGAAATAGAAAACGACAAAGTTGAAAAAAAAATTATAGATAGAAGCAAAAGAAAATTACTCTCCATCAAGCACTGGTATTGGTATTAAGTCATGAACAGATGTACTGATTTACATGCACATCTATTACAGACTAAGCAAAGGGGGGAAGATGGGTACATGATTATAATTAAAGGACTATAAGATGTAGTTTGATGTGAAAGTTCAGTATATTACTTATTTAATGGGCTGCAGGAAATGTAAGCTCTATTTGTTTTGTTTTTTTTCATTTATGGATCCACTTATTATCCAGACAAATGCCAAATATTTTCTTTAGAATTTATTTTAAAATGCACAACTAATGATAGTGTAAATTAATAAAAAATAAAGGAAAAAAGGGTCTTAATACTTTAATGGCCTATCAAAAAAAAGAGTATAGTGTATGTATGAGAAGAAAGCAAAGTGAATGCTGAAAAAGTAAGGTGATGATTTTTGAAAGGAGGGAAGCAGAGGTGGTGGATTTTAGTACAATTCAAAGGGTGAGTGTGCCAGCAGTAGGAAGGTGTGAGCTACTTTTACGATTCCTCCTATTAATTAAGGAAGTGAAAGAGTCTAAGCATTTTGGAACTGCTATACAAACATGGAAAGGTGGAGGGAGGAATAGGAGAGAGAAAGTTGTGAAATGCAGGTGTCAGGATCACTTGCAGGGGTTATGAGAGGAGAAAATATGTCCATGGCGGTAAAGAGAGGTTTGAAGAACAATATGCTGGCAACATTGACGTGTGGATCAGTGACTTGGATATGGAATAGGGCACCGCAGTCAAGAGTGCATGCTGTGGGAATTAGTTATCTGAGAGGATGACAGGTATGAGAGGTATGACAAGCTGAGAGGGTGAGAGCAACTTCAAACCTTGCTCCCCTCCCATGCTGTATTTGTACAAAAAACACCAAACATCGCTTCTGTGTTTCACTTTCAAAACCATCTACTGTTCCTACTTTATCCTTAATCACAAAAACTTCCCTACAGCCTCCAACCAAGAAAACTTTTGCTGCCACTGTCTTCTCTCCTCTTTCCCCTCGTGAGACCATCCCTGACATTGAAGACTTTATCGCAAACCCTTTTTTTAATATCTCACTCCATTTCCCATCCTCAACCTCATCATATTCAACTTCCGATAACACCCTCAGTGTTCCAGCAGAAGTTCATCCCTACCTCGTGACCTTCCCCGCCATTGAAGTTCTTAGTAAGGTGAGTGGAAAGAGACAAGTTAAGCAGTACTTTTCTTGGGTACATTACAAACGAAAGTAAGCGAGTTGGAGAGCACAGATACAAGTGTTGTATTAGAAAAGAAAGACGGTGTGATAGAAAGGTAGGGAAGTTGGATGACAGAGCTGGTGCCTGGTGGCTCTATGGTACATTGCTCGACTCGTGGCTTTAAAAATTGCTATATGGTCTTTACCTAACTCGGGGAGATTCTTTAATTTATTTTTCCTGTCGGATGAAGGAAAAAATAACACCTTTCCCTCTGTCTCCGGAGGGAGAGGTGCAATAATTATAGAATCCTTGGAGAGGTGGGAGGGGAGGGGTTTTTTCTGTTCTATATCCTGTCATCCAAAACGTAGTTTACTAATAGTATCGATTGGTCTATCAGATACCCACATTATAAAACAACAGGTCATCTGGTATATATTCTTCTTTGTAATCGTGTGATATATCATCATGCCTTAACTAGAAAAGTGATTGGAGGGGCCGTTGTAAAGGCAGCCAGCAAATTCCGCCTTTTGTTTACGTTGAGGAGCGCCACCTCAGACCTGACTAACGCCCTACAGTACACCTCACTTGGACGCATTAGACAAGACACACAACACCACTGGTGAACCTACTCCCCCAGCCGTGCCCTTGACACTGCCGTCACCAGACTCAGAATTGGACACAGCCGCCTAAACTCCCACCTACACAAGCTGGGCATGACTGACGACCCCCACTGCCCTTGGTGCCCTACACAACCAGACACCCCAGAACACCTCCTACTTCACTGTCCTCGTCACCACTCCCACCGCATGGCACTCCTTCACTCACTGTCGTCTCTCCACATCCGCAGACCAACAATAACAGACATCTTAGGTGGCTCTCAAGATCCTGGCCTGGCCTTCAAAGTACTCAAACACACCAGGACCTTCCTCCAAAGGACAGGTCAACTCAACAGGATCTGATCCACTCATTCATCTGCAACCTGCACTTTTGGGGCACTAGAGGCTGTGGCACCACAGCCTGCACGGCCCCATCAAATTCCCAAGAAGAAGAAGAAGAAGCGCCACCTCTGATTCCAACCTTTTTTCACTGATTCTATATTCAATAGGATCTGCCAGCCATACGGTGGTCGACAAAACGGAACGGCTCTAGTTCGTGAGTATCATGAACTCACCATACTTACTTTTGTTACTTTTGGTAATTCCGTCCATTAACGATGAAGCTGAGGTCGGCCGTCCGCTCACACCAGTTTTCCCATCTTGTTCCAACCTGTCCAGGATAATTTGAGGCAGGGTGTTGTGATGGCGGCTGGTGTATCCTGTTGTAGGTGGCTGATCTGGCAGCTCACATAGCCACTTGTCCAGGTTCTTTTTGAAAGCCTCGGTGGTGATTCCACTAAGGTTTCTCAGTGTGTGAGGCAGGCAGTTGAACAATCGAGGTCGGTTTTGGTTGAAGGAGTTGTGTCTTAGCGTCCTCACTCATTGTATGTTGCCGCTGGTCCCTCGGGTGTAACACAGCCTGTCCCGTCTTGGTTTTAGGGTCACTGTCATGCCAAGACATGGTACTCTGCCTTCTATCATTTTCCATACATAGAGGATGATGTACCGTTCTCTTCTCCTCTGCATGGAGTACATGTTGAGCAGTTTTAATCTCTCCCAATAGTTGAGGTGCTGCACTCCATAGATTTTGGCGGTGAATGATCTCTGGGGAGCTTCCAGGATAACTATTTCTTTGATGGTATGTGGAGACCAGAGTTGGCAGCAATACTCCAGTCTGGGCACCACAAGGTCTTTCCACAAGGTCTTCAGGCAGTGATCCTCCCTAGTGGTGAAGGTTCTCAGTATCCATCCACTCAGACGTCTGGCTGATTTTGCTATTTTGGTAATATGATGATAAAAAGTGCCATCGCTGCTCATGAGGATACCAAGGTCTTTGACGTGTTCTTTCTCCTTTATGTGTTGGTTGTTTATATCACCAGTTCATGTCACCAGTCACTCACTACTTGAATGAAATGCTACTAGACTGATCTAAAAGATTGTGCTTAAATTACCTAAATGTGTTTTCAGCAGTCTTCACAGGTATTACTACATATTTTTTCTATTTTATTTTTAGGTCAATATATTATACAGTAGCTATCTATTTCCAGAAACCAATAGAACTTTACATATAAATGAATATTATTACATAGATGATCCACAGCCAAGACAAGGCACACAGAACAACGCCTCCAAACCGATCAGAATAATTTTTGAAGTGCTTAGAGATACGGTAGTCGTACCGCGTTGTCATCCACTACTCATCTCCTATTCCTACAGCCTGTGTCTTATTACTTAATTGGTAAAGCATCTTTCAAGTTATGTTAAGTTGATTATGTTATGTTAGATATGGTTTGGTTCGGTTAGGTTCGGTTATATAAGCTTTTCACCCAAAAGTTAGGCAACTGCCATATCTATAAGGGAGCACTATGAGGATACAGCAATCGTTAGGCTATGGTTAGATTAGGTTATATTATGTTATGTTAGGGGTTGTATTGCTGTTCCTAAGCAACACCAATATATTATCAGCATAAGTAGCCCAATTTATCTATATAAGGTGAGTGCAATATAGATGGAATAATAGTAAAATTGGTAAAATATGGAAAAGTTATAACTGATTGGATGGATATTACATTGTGTATGGAAAGTATTGATGTTTTTTCAGATGATATAAACTATAATGCTTTTTGAAACAAGCTCAGAAAGCACTTACAAAGCTAATATTCTGTGAAAACAGCCATCTTTATATGGTTCTATGGCAGCGTGACTCTCGACTTGTTTGCCATTTTTATAACTAATGTAGACCTCTTTGTTTCTTTACACCTTGACAACATTCGTGACCTGCATGAATTTATTTCTTATAATTTTCCTTCTCTTTGTTAGGTGGTGGTCTCCTGGCTACTGTTGTGTGAGGTGGTGGCTTTTGGGCTACTGTTGTGTGAGTTGATTTGGATATTCCTTTCTACCTTATCTATATTTATACTCAAAACATTCTCATAGAGCCCTTAACTAATTAGCAGCATATCAAACACTCATCATGGAACAGATGAACAAGTAAGCTACAGTCTGAGCTGTTGATTTGACCATATCTTTGTGAAAATATTAGATGCGATGCAATTAGAAAATATTGTTCATATGTACAACATAAAGCATAAATTGAGGAAGATCTGTATACATTATTTTCTTTTAGGTACTGCATAGAGTAGCCCCAGATAGTTAAAATCTGGTATGTAGCACAATTTGTTGTAGGTAAAGCAGGCAGTTTCCTAAAATTAGCATGATCCACAATAACACACAATTTAGCACAAGGTTTTATCCAATATTTTAATTCGGTTTAGTGAAATACCGAATTCACTAGTCAATGATTTATTTCATTGATAATCTTGAATATCAAGGGACACTACAGGTGCAGACTGATGTCCTAGATATGTATGTTTTGCTTGATAAAGAATGTAATACAATTGTTTTATTAAGAGAAATAGCTCACTTAATCAAGCATAATATCACATTTGATTGAAGACAAACATTTTAATGAAGAGAAAACTGGTTGATTGAATAGTAAAAACAATTTCAATCCTTGTTTTATATCTATATAAATGTTATGATGCCTTACTTTACAGGGGAACACAGTGGAGCAATCATGAAATTTTGCCTGGAAAAAAGACATCTGTAATACAATCCACTGGATCTTTGACTGGTTTGTTAACAAAGTTGACAGTTGAAGATGAGGATTCCAAACCTGTATAGCCTGAAGCGACGGTCAAGGAAATGGTGGACGTTCCTCATTGTTCTTATCATTCTCCTTGCTGCATATTATGGAGGTAAGTGCTTCAAATGTTAAGGGACAAACATGTGGTAATCATAAGTTTTGTTTTTAAGTTATGATTACAAAGTATTTTTACAGCAGATTTTTTTTCAGTCAATAACTTCATACACCTCACTCATCCGATCATCTGACAATACCATTTGATATTAAGAAAACCTTAATATATCGTCTTTCTTTGGAAATTATGTATTGCATCAGTATAGATTTGTAACTGTAATGTAAAGCACAAATTATAAAAATGTGGGTTAAGTAAGACTTTATAAAGCTAGATTAGTAAAGATTGTCATGGATGGAATTCTCAGTCCTTCATCTTCATCCTTTTATTTCACCTTTATTGACAGAGAATTTACACTTCAAATATCAGCATATTTACTTTTACTACATAATTTTCAGGACTCTTCCACATTGCTACAAATTTGAGCACGTCAGCTCCTTCAGAGCTCTGCAGGAACACCATGAAGGAGGTGTTTGCTCTAGAAAGACAAGTAAGTTGTATTGTTAAGTTATTGATTTGCTTTGATTTATAATTATGGAATGACTTTTAAATGTTCATGTTTTATTCATGGTTTGCACAAGACTTCTGCTTGAGTAAGTGTTGTGATGAATCATTATATTCAACATTTCTTGCATGAGTATCAAAGTACTACTGCATCAGTGCTTCTTTGAACTATAAGCTTCTGTGAAATAGTTGTACAGTGGAGTCTCATCTAACGCATTTGGATCTAACGAATTCGTATGTAACGATCCTTTTGAAGCTCTAACCCACCTCCAATCTAACAATCCAAATTTCATATCTAACGACACTTATTCTGGGCGCCTGGGTTCAAATTTCAAACTTCCTGCTGATCGCTGAATTTTTGCTGCACCTCGGCGTCCCTCCCTCTTTGTCACTTTCAGTTGTGGATTAGGCTATCTTTTTATGCCATCTGCTACTAATTTTGGAGAGCTCAATGAATTTTCCTTTAGGAGTGGGAGTGAGATAATTTGGGGAACTGATGTTAAGTGTTTGTTGAGTTTTTTCTTAGATGTTTCAATCGCATTACTGTTTACTATTTGTGGTGTTGAAGAATTTCAAATATTCACGATTCTATTAAAGAAACGCTGCTTTACTTCATTGGATCTAAATCGCTTACCAAGGATCTTGAAGCCATTGTTACAAGTGGTGCTTATGAGTGTGGTTGATAATTAGCTAGTCGTTAATGCTAATATTATCAAAGTCATGAAAATTTTTAAACACTTCTATTAAAACACCTCATAGCTTACATTTGGATGAACTGAATGAGTAAATTTCCTGTAGTTGTACTTTGTAAGGCTTGTTTCGCAATCTAGAGATCATTTTAGTAATTTTGTACTCTTTCCAGCTTATCTTTATCTTTTTCTATAGTACAGTGATATTATTGTTATTATTATTATTATCATCATTATTATTATTATTATTATTATTATTATTATTATTATTGCTGTTTTGTATTCTAAGTTTCATGATCAAAGATGTGAGTAAATGAACGTGGGTGTATGTATGTAGAAGGATTGTCTTGGCTGGGTATGTAGATAAGTTATTGTTGTTATAACAATAACATTGAAGCCATTCATCAATCAATCGCATAAGGTGAGTTCCAAGATACTATAAGATAACTCCTAATTTCAAAAATTTTATTAAGCCAAAAAAATAGTCTCATGAGCTGGCACATAAAATGCAGCTTTTATATGAAAAGTCAACCTCTTTATCTTCCTACAGGTCAAGTTGCTGAAGTCTGTCCTTAAGCAGTATTCAATACCAGAAAAAGACTATTCAGATGTTTTGTTGCCAGTTATATATGTCATCACCCCTACATATGCACGCTCCCAACAAAAGGCTGAACTCACAAGGTACGAGCATGAAAAATATGTGAGAAAATTCACTTCATTTGGTGTTAGGAAAGTAACTTTCAATACCACCTTTGTTGCATTACATTAATCATATTCACAAACAACAAATACTTGGATACATTACCAAATCACATATAATCAAGTTTTTTGATAGGAGAAATCATGAAGGCTGAGGGTTAACAGTACATAATGGCGGAGAAGAAGCATCAATTTGAATGGCTTTGATCAAATTGAGGGATAGACAGAGGCAGAGGCAGTAGAGGCAAGGGAGAGTGACAGCAAGCACAGGAGGAGAAATAGACGTTTGTATCCATTGTCCAGACTCAAATTCTAGCTTAGTGTACACTCAACACAACTTTGATTTCAAGGTTGGTTGGGTTTGTTTGTTGTAATGGATGACTGATTTTCATCCTCTTTCAGGAATTATATGTTGGTGTAACCGAGAGTATGAGACTTTAGCTTAGCCCATGATACTGATTTGGCTTTTTATTATGGATTAAATGAAGCCTTTTAGTTTGGTGGTTTTTTTTAAGGGGAATGTACCAGTTGATTGACAAATTGCAAAAACACTGAAAACGTGCAGGGTATGAATATTTAAAGAATATGAGATGCTGTTGAATTAGTTGAGAGAATGACAGGAAATATATGGTGAATGGAAAAGGACAGAGAAACAGATACACAAAAGAAAAAGAATATATGCAAAACTACTAAACCAATGTGAAAGGTTGCAATTTTTTGAGAAGCGGCTTTTATCTTGAGATTGTAAATCATAAGATGTGTCAATGGAAAATTCCCTCCATGCACTTTTGAAAATATGTGATGTGTAGATATTGAAATAGTAAAATAATACTTTGTAATACTTTCATATAAATTTCAGTCCTAGCATGTATTTATTTGTTATGGACTGAAAATACCATGTTTGTTTTTCTCCCAACCAACAGATTGAAGTCAGTATTCCTCCATGTGCCAGCACTGCATTGGATTATTGTGGAAGATGCATCCAAGAAATCACAGTTGGTATCCAACTTCCTGGAGTCATCTGGGTTAACTTATACCCACTTACACCAATCAACACCTCAAGAATGGAAGCTTAAAGATTCAGTAGGTGCTTTTGAGGGCTAATTAATGTTTGATAAATCTTTTGTGTGAACATATTGTTAGCCTTGAATTTAAGTGCCATTCCTCTGAGATTACATCCTTCTGAGTTCACTGTATAATTTGAATTTGGATGGAATTTTAAATGTGAGAATTGTAAATCTCTCTATACGTGGGTTATATCCCACTTCAAGGATTTTAGTCTAGACAAGATGAATAAGGTTATTCACTACATTCACTATATGTTGATAGCACCAGCTTGTGTACTGGAAGACATTACTCTCCCCTCCCTCTCTGTGCCTTCATCTTTTCATAGAATATAGAAAAGGGCTTCCCAGACCCTCCATTTCATCCATTGGTAGCCTTCTATGATCCGCAGGAAATATACCGTGATAGTATTCTAGCAGCCCCACCACAGGGCTATAGGAAAATCAATTTATTATTCTTTTTTTTTATACATTCCTGAGGAGATGTTGTGAGTATGCATACAAGAGACAACATGCTGACGGGTCACTTATTTGATTACATTAAGAAAACTCATGTACAAATGCTCAATATGATGAATAACAGATGCTGTTATTATCTAATTAATGACTTAACCCCTTCATTACTGATGAATACCCTTTCTAATTCAGGGAAAATTTTGTCCACGGGATTGGTGAGTTACTCCCGTAATTCACAGCCACACTGACAATACACTGTGGTTTATTTTCTTGGATTATATGATTTTTATGATTCTTATCAACCAGTTGACGAATCTGTCAACAAACCATCCAACAAATGAAGTTATGGATCCTGCCTGGCACTGACTGTATGTCAGTAATGAAGGGATTAATTTGACTATCTGCATTAAGTTATAGTTAACACACTTCTTTTTTCCCAACATTGGAGGACAATTAGCTGTGAAAAATAGTAAAATAACTCTTCCTCATCCACCAAGCAGATACATTTTTCAAGCAGTGGACTTTTTTATGGTCCTGTCCACTTGTTCAGTAGTGTATCCAAAGTCTGTTAAATTGAGTTACGTTAAATTCATGGTTGAGTGTATAAATTCACTTAAATATTCTGATGTTACCTTTTTGAATACAAGTGATATTATTTTTTGAATCATTAGGATATAATTTTCATCTGAAAATAAAATAGAATCATCTTTCATTCCTAAACCTACAATTTAATTTTTTCCTTGTATATTTAAGTGGTAATAAATTGGTTCTCTCTCTCTCTCTCTCTCTCTCTCTCTCTCTCTCTCTCTCTCTCTCTCTCTCTCTCTCTCTCTCTCTCTCTCTCTCTCTCTCTCGTCTCTCTCTCTCTCTCTCTCTCTCTCTCTCTCTCTCTCTCTCTCTCTCTCTCTTTTTTTTTTTTTTTTCAGGACCCTAATTGGCGAAAGCCCCGTGGAGTGCTACAGAGAAATGCTGGCATCCGATGGCTGCGAAGGAAGTTCGCTCGTGATATTAATCCTAAAGGAGTTGTTTACTTTGCAGATGATGATAACACTTATAGTGTGGAGCTTTTCCATGAGGTGAGGTGCTTTTAAATAAGAAATACATGTTCATTTAACCTTTTTGTATAGGAATTTATTTATCTGCTGTCATAGTATCTGCTCACTATCTGCTGACAGTTTTAGATATTGTTACTCTTCCTATTAATCTCTTTCAGATTTGTACTCTCTTCTATGCTAAGCATTATCTAATAACACTGCCTCGTAACTGTATGTAGGCCTTGATATGCTCATAATATTTTGTCTACTGAATTTAATGTTTTTCTTTGTAATGGCTACATCTTCCTGGGTTTAGATTATCCATCTCTGCTGTACTGGTGCCTTTCTTTAAACAACATGCAGTAACATATATTGTTGAGTCTTGCTATTTGCTGGTTCGCTGAAAAGACAGGACACAGATGGGGAGGGGAGAGTAAAGTCTCCCTGAATCCAAAGTACTTCGTCTTGGCTATCCCCCTGTAATGAGGATGTACAGGTATATATATATATATATATATATATATATATATATATATATATATATATATATATATATATATATATATATATATATATATATATATATATATATAACCATCTGTTATTATAGATTTCCTCACCACATGAGGGTGTAAGAGGTGAGAAGTCACAAATAAACTGGTATTTACAAGGAACACCCAAAACCACACCATAACTTGATGGGGATAGTAAGTTACTTAAATCTATCTTTGCCCATATTCATGACGTTATCATATAAAACAAGTTGCTGTTACAACACTTTGTTGTAATTAAAATGATGCAACTTATTGATTTGAGTACTTGGAAACTCACCTGTCTTGCCTTGACCAATGAAAGCCTTGTAGTGTCACCTTGTGCTTTTACCACAAAGTTTGAATTTATTGTTAATTCTTCAGATCAATGCTTGTAAGTTTGATATTTTGTTAGTTTTGTTACTTTGCTTGTATTATCTGTTTTTTGTATATAGCATAACATGATTGATATTTGATGGCAAACTTATATTGTACTCTTTAGAAAAATTAATTAGGTAATTTTTTTTCTCTCCAGATGCGAGAGACACGCAAAGTTTCAGTGTGGCCTGTTGCACTGGTGGGCGGGGTGCTAGTGGAACGGCCATTGATAGGACATAGTGGCCAGGTCTCAGGCTGGTTAGCTGGCTGGAAACCTGACCGACCCTTTGCCATGGACATGGCTGGGTTTGCTGTGAATTTGTCTCTTCTGTTAAATAAACTGGATGCTGAATTCTCCATCAATGCCCCTAGAGGATTTCAAGAATCAAGATTCTTAGGAAAACTCACTACAATAGAAGAACTAGAACCTAAAGCTGACTTGTGCTCAAAGGTTAGTTTCTGATACATTACAATAACTTTAATGTACTGTTTGACAATGTTCATCCATAACCATATAGTCAGATTACACATCACCATTTGAATTGGGTAACCAAGATAAGGTGCCCACATACATACAGTGCATGCCTGATTAAACGGATTATGTATATTCCACAAAATATCTCTCTCTTTTAATAAATTTTTTTCTTCCTCCAGGTTTATGTTTGGCATACCAGAACAGAACATCCAGACCTGAAGGATGAGGAGAGGTTGAAAAAGGTGGGGAAACGTACAGACGAGGGAATAGAAGTATGAGACAAAAACCTTTATGTTAATTAGTTGTACTATATAATTCATCTATTTATTTATGACTATATTCCTAACTTATATACCTATTAAAACTGGGTAGCCAAGACAAGGCATTTGAGATTAACAATTTTGTATACTAGTGTATACAAGTGTCATTTAAGTTGATTGATTTATATTGAGCATGTTTATCATCATCATCATCATCATCATCATCATCACTAATCATCAGGCTCTTTTAGTCCATTGCAAGACAAAGGCCTCTCCCAATCTTTTTCATTCATCTCTATCATTTGTTTGTCTATTCCAGGCCATCCCAGTAAATTCCAAACTCATCTCTCTATCTAGTTCTATGTCTGCCCTGCCTTTTCTTCTATTATCTCTCTTGCCCATGTAATTGTACTGAAGATGTCAACTCTGATCTGATCCTTATCCTTATCCTTAACCTAACCTAACGCTGTTTTCCTGTCTCCATGTTATGCCAAACATTATGTTTTCCATTCCTCTTTGAGCACACTGAAGTTTTCGTTCTGGGACTTTCATTAGATTCCAGGTTTCTGGTCTACGTGTTTTTACTGGTAAGATACACTGATTTCTTTTCATAACATTATGTTGTCTATCAAAAACTTTCTATCCCATCCCTATTCTTCTTTTCATATTTTTTCATTATCTAGTTGTATACTGGTTTTCTGTCCTTAGTAAATATATTCCTGATCACATTCCATTACTTCATCCTCTACTTATTATGGTTTGGTATGTAATTGTTGAACATAATTTTTTTTCTTTGTGTTCATCTTAAGACTTACTATTTTACTTTCTCTAGGCAATTAGAAAATGATCTGTTAATAGTTCATTTGTAGATACGGTCATTAGAACAATATCATTGGCAAACCTGATATATTTTAGATATTCTCCATTATCTTAATTCTTGCCTTATCACTGTCCAAGTTTTTAAAAACCTCCTCTAATACTTTCATGAATAATTTAGGACAAGAAGTATTGCCTTTCCTTATCCCCCCCCGCCCCCCTTTTTATTTATTTCTTTTTTTTTTTACTTATCCTATGTAGTACCTTTATAGTGGCATAATTTTCTTTATAGATATCTTCTATATCTATTTCTGTCCTCTTTATTGGGTCTGGTGATAAGCAGGACTCTTTTCTAACCTATTTTTGTTTGCCCTTGACCTTCTAAGGTAAAAAAAAACCTTCACTTGTATTTCCTCTAACCCTTATTTCCTGACCACTTTCATAGCTGGTGAAGTTTCCACCAAGTTGCTTTCATAGCTGGTGAAGTTTCCACCAAGTTGAAGACTTTTTATAGTTTATGATAGCCATGCATAATTGTTTAGTGTATTCTACATATTTACCACTACTTGATTAATAACATGGGTGTGGTCATTGTTGAATAACTACTCTGGAATCCTGCTTGCCACTTCGGTTTATTTGATTCAAGCATTTCACAAATCCTATACATGAATTTTTTTGCATAAAGCTTGTGTACAATATCCATCCTCTTGGGGGATGTTTCCGGAGAGAACGAGGCTTCACAGACTATAGAAATAAATAGAAAAGTCTAAATTTTCTTGCCCTCAAATTCACACTATTCTAAGGATGTACCAATACCATTCTTTGGCTGATGCCAATAGTGATACTTATGTTAGACCGGATACTGATACCAATACTTTCCCAATACATGTAAAATTTGATAATGAGGTGGATATATAAACTTTCTTACATGATATATTTAATTGAATATTCAAACTTCAACCCATGTCTATGTAGGTTAACAGAACATGAAGTAAGCGTTATTACGTGACAACATTTTTTCATCCTCACAATTGAATGGATACTTATATTAGGTTTATCACATAGGGAGATAAAAAAAAAAAAAAATTAAATCAATAAAAAAAGAGAGATCATTGAGAACTTGAACCGTGTCAATGAGTATTGATTACAATTTTGCTGGTACAGATAGCATAATATCAGATAATATCAGCCTACTCTCTTGGTACTGGTATACCAAGAAAGTAGACTGATATTACCAATACATCAGTACAGTATATCCCTACATTATTCTGTACCATATCCAATTACTATATACCTGACTCATCACCCACTATCATCACTGTTCCCTCAATCAGTATGAAAAAAAAAAAATTTTGTATCTAAAAAAGGAAAACTAAGGAAAGGCTGACTATCAGTTAAGATGATAAATCGGTTGCATGAGGGGAAAAAAAAATTTGGCATTAAAAAAAAAATTGCACAATAGGTCAGGTAGCATTTTACAAGTGTTCGTTTAAACTGGATCCTTAATACTAGGTAACAAAAAATCACATAAATTTGTTCTTATAGTTGGTGATGCCCAGTTGAGGGTTGCCAGCTCAGAAAACAATCTATGAAGGTTGCTGATGAGTTATTCATAGGCAGCTGAAAGGCATGGAAGGTTATCAGTTGAATGGACCAGGAAAATCATTATTATTTATACACTTAAACATATTTATGAATACAGGTTGTTAGCATCAAAACATCTTTAAATATTCATATAATGGTCTTATGATTCAGAAAAACAAATGATTATCTTCTCTTATGCAGATGTAAAAAATATCTAAGATTTGCAAATACTAGCTATCCTTAGGAAATGTTCAGTTCCAAGAATGAGTCAGTGAATTAATGTGAATAATATGGGGCTATGTTAAACTAAATGGCAAACGGCAGAGCAAAGAGATAAGAGCAAGACAGAGTGGTTTGTTACAGTGAAATGTTTAGATCAAATGGAGGATGTGGGTTTGTCAAAGAATGGCATAACCAGAGCCAAAGTGGGATTTAGAGCCTTCAGTAGAAACAGGAGTTAAAAAAAATTTCAAGAAAAAGGGATCGTAAAAGATTAAATTAGTGTATTAGACTTGGACATAGATAGAGAGTAGGCAGTAAAGATAATTTCTATGGAAGCAGAAAACACGGATATTCCAGTGGAGAATCGACATCGTCATATAACAAAAGAAAGAACATTAACGAGTTGTGACAATGGTATGAATAAGATAACTGGGATTATGAGGGGCAGAGGGATCAGAAGTAGGAGGTATGGAAGTAAGGACAATATCTGGGCAGTAGTCTTGGGGAGAGGATGAATTATATAATGGATTCACGAGAGGATCCAGGAGGTAAAGGAGAATCAAGATATTTTGTGGAAGACGTAGCTGAAGGAGTAGGAGGGGAAGACGTGAGTAGTCTAGGAGTAGAGGGAGAAGGTAGGGGAGTGGAGGGAAAGTCACAGGTTGGGGAATGAACAGCTGGAATACAGAGGGTGTTATCTGAAGTTGGATGTGATGAGGTAGAGGATGGGGAAGAGAGTGAGACACCAATGAAAAGTTTTGCAATAAAGGCTTCAATATCAGAGATGGTTTCACTAGGGGAAAGAGGAGAGAAGACAGTGGAAGTAAAACTTTTCTTGGTTAGAGGTTGCAGGGAATACGTTTTAGTGTTTAAAGATGATGTAGGATCAGTAGACAATTTTGGAGGGGAAGCACAGGAGTGACGCTTGGTATTTTGTGTAAAAATACTACGTGGGAGGGGAGCAAGGTTTTAAGTTGAAGAAGCAGGGTTGGGGTGTCAGGATTTAGTAAAGAAAAATGAGTAGTCACTGGTACTGAAGGAACTACATGACTGGTGATGGAAGTGGCAAGAGAGGTGGATAAGGAAAAGGTAATAGCAGTGGAAGAGCCAATTTTACTAGATGAAGGAAGAGGAATGGAGGAAGGATGATGGGATGTAGTGGAGGGAAAGGTAGTGCTAGTCGTGGTCAGTGGGGTGTTAGTGGAGATGCACTGAGAGAGAGAAGAACCTGTCAGAAGCCACTGAGACAGGCTTCTTATCTAGCTTCTTTCAGTGTTAGACCATGTTTGAAGCATCCTCCGATTCAAATTTGTAGACGGGACAGCTTCAGAAGACATTATGTTCTTAAGTGCAGTTTGCACAGATGTAACTAAGATGGTACTCGATTTGGAAGACCTTACATGAGGAAAGCTTAAGAAAAATACAGGACAACATTAAAAGAAAGAAACATTCTTAGGAACAGGCATAACACACACACACAACATATATATATATATATATATATATATATATATATATATATATATATATATATATATATATATATATATGTGTGTGTGTGTGTAAAAAAAATGTAAAAAAAAAAATATATATATATATATATATATATATATATTTTTTTTTTTTTACATTTTTTTTACACACACACACACATATATATATATATATATATATATATATATATATATATATATATATATATATGTGTGTGTGTGTGTGTGTGTGTGTAAAAAAAATGTAAAAAAAAAAAAATATATATATATATATATATATATATATATATATATATATATATATATATATATAGAGAGAGAGAGAGAGAGAGAGAGAGAGAGAGAGAGAGAGAGAGAGACTCATACTTTTTAAGCTTATGAAGTCTCGTAAGTGTCACTTAGGTATGTGCAAAGAATTTTATCATAATGAACATTTTGCTCTAATCATATTTATATTACACTCACCTAAAAATATATTAGATGGCAATGAGTAACAACCAATTTTTAATATCCTTTAAACAAATATTTTTACATAATATCTGTATCTATTTAGCTTAACACCTGACATTAATTAAATACATAACAATGATGGTTAATATCTTGATATAGCATGCTCACCTATGTTGTGTGTCTGCAAAGGATTACATTTTAAAATTATAATTACCTCAATAATCTTATGCTGCATTTGGGCACTGATCAGGGCAAGGTGATATGAAACGACCTATTCTTCTTTGAAGACTCAAGGGCAAATCTGCTTCATTCTTTTTCATTTTCCATTCATCTGACCCATCACAACAGTCACACACTCCATCATTAACCCACGCTGAGGGGATAGACCGTGGAAAAGACTTTAAATGCTTCAAGCAAATGAACTTGCCATTAGCACAAGCATTTGTTCTTGGTTCATCTGATCCATCTTCTGGACAGTCACAGTAATTATCATTAATTTGTTCTACTCTAATTAACTTTCCTGATTTTTCACATCGAAAGGTTGATTCCTGTTTTGCCTTGGTTTCTTTCACATTTTGAATGTCATTTTGTGAATTTGTTTTACTCAAAGCATTTCCACCACTGATTCCTTTGTTATTTCCTTCACCTCCAACTTCAGTTTTTCTATCCGATATTTCGCCGGCTTTCCTTGGTCTAACATCTCTAGGATGGTTTTGTTTAATATCTTGGTTATCCAACTGCCTTTGTCTCGCTACTTGCTGCGACTGACGCTCATGCTGTCCAGGGGTATCATGCTTTTGTGGCTTGGCAGACTCTGTGAGTTCAGCAACGAAGGTAAATTGGTAAACGATGAACAAAACGGTAGCCATTAGTAATGCACCAATCACTGTCTGTCTTCTGAGAGGCAGGGATAACAAGATACGGCCGATATTCATTATGGCTGTACAGTAAGACCACTTGATTTCGTGATGGTATCAATTTGTTGGGGTAAAATCATGGTATAACAATGCGTCTAGTTGGGCTGTATCGTACTACCTGCCGTCAGCTGTTATTGTTTATGTAAGCGTCAACAGGGTCAAAATTATATCTGCTATCTTCATGTGAGAATGAACGAAGAAATAACTGTTTGAAGTGTATGTATAAAAGCTTGAGTAATTTCTATTATTATAATTTACCTCATATCAGTAGCTTTGGTGGCAATTGATAGCTGTAATTTATCTACTGAATTAATCCCAAGTTTGTAAGGAAAGAAAGCTGTGGAAGTCTGTTATCTTTACTTGGCAAGTTGGCATGCTTTCCAAGACCAAAGCTATTTTACTGCTAGTTTGAAAATGGTTTAGCTATATTAATTGATGCCTGCTACTAACAGTAATGCATCTTTCTTATTCAATAATGTATCTTCGTTGCAATTCATTTACTTTGGTTACTCTTACCTCAATTATGAAAAAGCTATTTTTTTCAATACCACACCTGTATAGAAGTGTACATGGGTTATTCTTAAACGTTATCATTCCCAGAGCGCAGAGTCATAGTGAGATAAAAATATTCTAGCATAGTAATTCAGTATAATAATGTAAGCTAGGTAATAATAAGCTGTGTATTTGATGTAAACCAAGATATATCATTTTCTTCCAACTAGTTTTAAATGTTTAAAAGTTCTTAATGGTGTTATAATCTTTGTACATCTACTAAATTTACAAGCCTCTGTGATGGAAGATACAATAATGCCAGCGGTTCGTAAAAGGCGACCAAAGTTAAGGGACAGAGCGAGGGGTGTAGGAAGCCCCTCCTCTGTGTAATCTACAACAAAAGGCGCAAAGGGGAAGGAGAGAGTAATGTCTCCATGAACCCTGGCGTGCCTTGTCTTGGATACCACTCTTTTTATTGAGATGACAGCCTTGTTTATAGATGGCTACATGGATAGACATTTACGAGAAAGGCCTTAATTGATGCGGTAGAGCTGACCAACAGAACATATGTTTGTAGGCCTAGACATATATTGCCTTATTCTATTCTTTGAATTATTTAATATGTGTGTGTCTGTATGATTGTTTTTTTCAATTTATATTGACGTATAAGAGTTCAATTCATCATATTTATTATTTAGCTCTGGCTTCAACCTTACAAAATATAAATTAAACATATGACACCATTGACATTCCCCTCCAAAATAATCATATAACAATTACAATAGTTATCAAACATTTATTTCTTTGTATAAGTTGGTATTATATTTACTTTAATAGTGCATTATATATAAGTGAAGTTGTGGTGAATACGTTGGGACAAGTGATCAGCTGGACGTGGTGTTGTGGAGGTGTGGTGCCAAGTGGACACCAGATTTTACGTGCGTTAATACCTCTCCGTTGCCTTATATCGGTGCTGACACTACTATTGGTCTGTATGTTGAACTAGTGTGCAGCGGATAAGCTACAACATTTATTTCCTTAGGTAGGAACTAAGGATAAAACTATACTTCACGGTCTACACCTCTTCTGTGTCTCACATGGATGCGGTTTTGGGTGATGGGAATCATTTATATTATTCATTTACTTACTCTGTTATCTTTGGTGAATTTCGTCCATACACACAGAGTGAACACTGTGAAAAATGTAGCAGTATTGAATTAAATTAAATACAGTTATCACAGAATGATTTGATGCAAACTAATACGACCCTAAGAGAGATAGAAAGAGGAAAGGGTAAATCTGCATAACTACTACTCGGACGATATCGATATAAATATGAAGTGGTACATATTATACATCGTGTACTCAACACATCTGTGAAGGTTTCAGGCGGTGCTCGTCATTATAAGCAAAAATAGGACATATATGACAATCCTGAAAAAAATCTAAGGTGAAATGCCTAACTTTTGGGTAATCAAATATAAAAAGCTTGTGTAACCGAACCAAACCGTACCTAACCTAATCTAGCATAACCTAATCTAACCTGAAGCCAATAGCATGTTGGGCCTATTAAAAAGAACATTCAAACACTGGACTATAGAAGGCTTCAATGCTGTCTACAGAACGTACATTCGCCCCCATCTGGAGTACGCAGTTCAAGTGTGGAGTCCTCAAGGCAGAGTAAACATAAATAAGATAGAAAAAGTCCAAAGGAGAGCTACTAAAATTATACCATCACTACGAAATCTCACCTATGAGGAACGACTACAGGTACTAGACATTCCCAAGTTAGAAGACAGAAGAGTTAGAGGCGGCATGATAGAAGTCTTCAAAATCCTGAACGGCCTGTAAAATATAGATAATAATTCTTTATTCCAAATAATAAACACAAACAGAAGAGGCCATTCCAAACAAATATTCAAGCAGAGATGCAACAAAACACAAACACAACACACCTTCTCACACAGAGTTACAGACAAGTGAAATGCCTTACCAAGTCACATAGTGAATGCTAAAACAGTAACAGCATTCAAGAACAGCTATGATAAATACATAGTTCAACTGAATATGGAGGCGGGCAATAGGATCTATGTAGATCAGTAGTGAATCCCGTGGATTTTATTGGTAAGTCTAACCTAACCATAAGTTAACATAATCTAATCATAACCTAACGTAACCTAACATAGCATAATTAACATAACATAACTTCAAAGAATCTTTGCGAGGTAAATAATGACGAGCACCGCCTGAAACCTTCACAGATGTGTTGAGTACACTATGCATAGTATGTATGTACCACGGTAAATATTTGTTTCTTTAACCACCCGATATCTCCTTACCTTTATAATGCACTGCAAATTCAACCTCAGAAACTTGTTCAGATCACCTCAAACAGTTATGCCACTGAATTACAGAGAAAAATATGGTATTATTTTACATCTTCACCAGAATGCTCTAGAGAATTCAGAGTTATATTTTCGTATCACTTGATTCATTTTTTTAGGTTTTCTTAATTACATTTCCGTCGCAAATTCTTAGTTTGTGAGATATTCAATGTTTTCTGTTAAACCTCTTTAAAAAGTAAAGTTTAGTTTGTTTTGAACAAGGTTCTGTTATTTGTCAATACAGGTTAAGCTTTAGTTGATTTAGGTTATGTTAGGTTAGGTTAATTTAGAAGCTATCAAATGTTCTCTATGACCAAAAGTAGGGATTTGGACGAAGTGCAGGCGCAAGACACAAACGTAAACAGACGCTATTATGGTGAAGATGTAAATTTTTACCAAAAATACAATTAAAAAAAAAAAGTTATGTTAGATTTGATTGGGTTTAGTTAGGCTTCGTTTCGTTAAGGAAATATCGAGTGGTTAAGGAAACTAATCAAATGTCATAACCGTCAAGAAGAAATTGGTAAATGTTAAGAACATGGACTCCACACTGAGCTGACCTGAATGTTGTATCTACGTATTTATACATAGTGTCCTTAACACATCTGAAAATGTTAATGAGTGCCAATCCCTCTAATGCTTTTATTTTTTCAAAGAACTCGTGTACCATCTTCCTACAGCCAGTACAGCCACTGGCTACCCAACAACCCCCTTCCACTGTCCATTTTCAGTTAAGAAATAAATAAAATTTATCTTTCCTAAACTAACCTGTGTGTATTTTGTCTCTCAAATTCGTCGTCCATTCTGCATTTCACTGGACTTAGTTTTTCTCAGGTATACCTGCAATTTAATATCTGCCATTTGGGTAAAGTAGGAATCAGCACTCATTAAAGTGTGTGAAGAATAGTAAGTATAATACGCAGAGCCAACATTTGGTTCAGCTCAGCTTGGAGACCCTGTTCTTAGGATTTTCAAAGAAATTGGATAAATTCAGGATTAGAAAGCTATTCTCCATAACTATAATTCTGAATTAGGTTAAGATTCATATTAACTGTGCTGTTATATCTCCTTTCCTGCCTTATGTAGTATTGTACTTATCTTTGGTCAAATATATCTTCCACTAAGCTTCAACCTTTTTACAAAGTGGTTACCTTGGTCCAAATCAGGCAACATTTTTTTTAAAAATAAGAATAAAGTAAAACAGGATTGGATGGGTGTGTTGTAGAATGAACATTGAATGGTTATTAAAATTGCTTAATATGCTTTTGTGACCAATACTGTATCAGTTGACTGGGCAAGTACATGTACGTGACAATAGTTAATATTTGGCTATTCATCATGACAAACTCCTTCATATATGATCAGTGGCAAAATGTTTTATTGACAACCTGGATTTTGTTAACTTTTTCCTTATTCCTTATACATTTCAGACATATCATTTGTAGAACTCAGGAAGAAAATGTCGACACGAGCATTGAGGAAGCTGCAGGGTGGCCGCAAAGACTTAAACTTGCCAAACAGCTGCTCTGGTGATGATGAGGAGGAGGAGGAGGAAGACAAGGATGAGCAGCATGTGAAGGAAACACTCCTACTTCCTGCAAAGGGTCCTAACAGATTTGATTTGGTGAGCAGACTTTTACTTTATAATGATTATAAGATCAAGGATATCTTATCTATAAGACCCATACATACCAAGGCTGTCTTTTATTATTTTCTGCTCCATTTCAACATCTTAAACTGGTACCAGGTAGCAGTACGGTATGTATTAAAGCCACATGTCCTTGCTTAAACTTCCTTGCATCATAGAGTGGTAACAAGTGGGGTCGCCACATCCTTATACTATCCATATATTCTTATTTCTATAATTTTGTAAAACCTTTGGATGATGTAATGCAACTTTTATTAATGGACTGAAGCACATTATAGATGGGGATCCAATGTGAATGTTCTTATTTCAGTTGGTACAAGGGTCCCCATCTGAGTCTGAGGTAAAAGAGGATGATGATATCAGTGATAACAGTGACTTTCGAGAGGATGGCCAGCGGGACGGAGCCTCACCTCAGCCTCCTGCAGGTACTGGAGCCAAACGGAAACGTAAGAAAAAAAAGAAACGGGGAAGAGTGAGAGTTCCAGCAAGTAGTGAAGATCCAACTGATGTACGTAGTATATTTTTATCTTTTCTTCACTAGTGTGTTAATGGATATATGCTTTTCGTTGCCATTTGCCATGCCTATATGTTGATATGATCTGTATGCCTATTTCTATTTCTGTCTACCAATCTCTTTGTAGTTGTTTGTTCATCCAACTACAGGAAGATTTTTCTACTTTATGTTTTCCGTTTTCTCTACTGTCTGTTTACTGTTTATACTGGCTTATAAGATGATCTCATATTTTTAGTATTGAACTATTGTCACTCTATTGGTGGCAGAACTCAGCTTTAGTATTGGGTTTGGCGAACTTAATTACATACATGAAAGTGAATAGGGCTATTGTCTTTTTAGCAGCAAGGCCTTGAAATACATCCTTTTCTCTCTTAAATAGTTTTACATCTCCTTGTGAAATAGTTATGAAATAATTATGTTTCTTAATCCAGCAGTAGAAAAGAGGTAGCATGTACTTTGTTTTTTCGTGAATGATTTTGATTGCTTGCAATAATACAGAAACATTGGCTTACTTAAGTTTCTTGTAGCATTTCCACAAACTAGCCCAGTTACTCTATCATTCACAATTTAGAAGCCTATTGCATTAGTAATTATTTTGGAGACCAATGTATTTTTGGATATTTTTTTCCACCACAGCCATGTCTCATCAGCATTGACAACTTACAAAGTATTATATTTTATCTTTGAAGAAGGCTGTTTTAGTTTCCTTGAGTAATTTATAGTAGACTGTTGATCACTGAATGCTGACTCAATTTAAAGCAGTCAAATGAGCCTCAACTGGCTGTGATTTTTTTTTTTTTCTTCTTCCTCCGAGTTCATCATCCAGTTTTTCATAGTAAGTTTATGTCTTGTCCCAAATGTATACAGGATTCAGAGGTGTTCCTGTTACATCATAAATTTCCATTTTGTACTATTAATCGATTGCACTTACATTAAGATCAAACTCTCGACCAACATCACTCACAATCTTCCAAGCTGCTGGTCTATCAAGCAATTTCATTTTTTTCTCTAATATCAGTACTTACTTTTATGCTTAGGTCCCTTCACAATCTTGCCCACACACATTGTAGGGTCTTTAGGTCGCATCTCGGGAAGTGAAACCAGGCAGGCAGTGGTGAAAAACCTACACATGTACTGAACTATTTTTTACGCAAGTGTAATTAGTATGCTCGCTCTCTCTCCTTCTCCCTCTCTCCCTCTCTATCTATCTCGTTCTTTTATAGTTCTGCTGATTTTTTTTTTTTTTTTACAGAATGACAAGGATGACATAGACAATATTATCGAGGAAGTGAATGCCATCCCCTTGGGGCCTCATCAACAAACCACTGTACATAAAACATCAAGTAAGTTTATTGTAGTTATATAATGTGTTTTTGCTGTTCTAATCTGTTAGGACATGAAGTTCCGAGGATTTCATTGGTGTGCAATTGGTAGTGTGACCCATTTCCTCAGTTAATCTTTCTCCTTTACATTATTTTTACTTCCTCTGAGTCTAGATCTCTACAGCACTTATAGCATTTACATATAATGTCAAGACCACTTGCCAAGATGCAATGACTAGGCAAATTCTGACGTTGCAACATATCGCAAACACTTTCAATATACGAATTTCTGCGTTTGCCAGTGTTTTGCCTCTTGTCATGTAACCAATCACAGCTTATCAAACTTCAGAACTTCATCTGTGTAGACACTGAGCGAGATAATATTCCGATTAAATAAGAGGAAAGTAAGACGTTCAAGACCATAACAGTTGTAGAAATAAATAAGATTTATAATATATATGTTGTTTTTTATATAAAAACTAACCAAAAACAAGCATAAAGCTTGAAATATATTAGGGAAGTGTTGAAAATAACGAACTGTGGGCCCTCTACGTGGGTGAAGCGAAGCGGATGTGTGTGTTTTCATGAGAAAGAATCTGGGTATATATTTCAAATAAATCAGAGGAAAGTAAGATGTTTGAGACCATTATAGTTGATCGTCTACATAAGATTTATATTATATATATTGTTTTTAATATAGAAGAACGCCAAAGACAAGCAAAAAGCTTGTAATATATTAGAGAAATGTAGAAAATAACGAGATGTGACATTCAAACCTGTGTGGGTGTTGATGTTTCAATGCATTTTGTGGTTGTAGCTTCGACTTACAATTGTTCCCTTTTTCCTAATAATAAGTAAAAAGCATATCATATTGTTTACAATTATTTTCATCAAATTAAAGTAAGAAATAAGATGTTTGTATATTGCACAAAAATATGTAAGTCAAAGAAAATTTAGACACTGAAGACAGATCCAGTTTCGAACACAAACATTTCATTGGAGCCCGCACTCCAGATACGAAGGCCCGAGGCCGCCAGGCCGGGCCCGCATCACCTCACTCCTTAGTCCTAAGGCCTGCTCGCTAGCAGGCAGCACAAGTCTAGCCATCCAGTGCTCACACACACACACACACACACACACACACACACACACACACACACACACACACACACACACACACACACACACACACACACACACACACTCATACACACACACACACACACTCTCATACACACACACACACTCTCATACACACACACACACACACACACACACACACACACACACACACACACACACACACACACACACACACACACACACACACTCACACTCATACACACACACACTCATACACACACACACACACTCACACTCATACACCCACACACACACACACACACACACACACACACACACACACACACACACACACACATCTTGCTGCTACTGGTAAGGTGATCTGAATACGACGGTAGATGGACATGTTGTGGGCTTAGGACGAGTGTGGAGGGTGCTGTAGTTTCAATACAGAATCAGCAGGATATACATTTCGAATAAATAAGATGAAAGTAAGATGTTTGAGATCATGACAGTTGTTGAAATACATAACATTTACATTATTAATGTTGTTTTTAATATAACAGAAATCCACAAACAAGCATAATGATTGTAATATATAAGGGAATTTGTACTACATAGCGAGATGTTGGCTTCTACCTTAGGTGGAGTCAAGGGTGGAAGCGGTGTGAAATATACGGAGAAACCATGATATCTATTTCGAATAAATCTGAAGAAATTAAGATGTTTGAGATCATTTCAGTGCTTATAATTTAAAATATGTATATAATATATGTCGTTTTTAATATAAAAGAAAACTAAAAACAAACATTAGGATTGAAATATATTAGGAAAATTGTGGCAACACCAACCAAGACATTTCTCCTTAAAATCGTGTTCGTGAAAACAAACGAAGTTTGGCGACACATGTAAATGCTTTTAATGTGGTTATCATTGTAAAAGTTCCAGCTCAATGAACTTCTGTCAAAAAAAATGTGATGGCAGGTTGTGATAAGTATTTTGCAACTTGTGCTAATAATTTTTCAATGTTTGCAGGTGATAAAATAAAAAAGAATCTTCTGACTGTAGAACACAAGCACCTCAATCCACAAAATGAAATGAAGAGAATATTTGGGTCAAAGGTTGTACAAGCAAGTGAAAACAAGTAAGTGCTGGGCAAAAAAAAAATTTTGTATTTTCCAAGTTTGACTTTTTACAGAATACTTTTTTGGTCATTCTTGTTTTCTGGAAGCCGGGTATATTGTTTTATTACCTGTTTATTTTGTGTTTTTTTTATTACAACTTGTAATATGAATGATACAAAAATAATGTCATCCAGTGTAATGCATTTGGCTGCGAGTGGCATGTTCCCCTAATTTGCTACTGAGTGCCTTATTTTAGGTTATGAATGTAAGATAATTTGGTTAATGGAGTGAAAGTTGGAGGGATTATCAGAACACCTCTTTGTATCATCATCTTTAAAGCCGCAGTCACACGAGGCGACTTTACTCGCCTCTACTGCAGTAGCTGCGACTGGTAGCTGCCGAGTCACCAAGTGTGACCGGTTAATCATCACTAGCAAGTCCAATTGGTGACTGAAAATACTTGCAGCTACTAAAGGATGGTTTGACCTTAGGATAGTTGTGGTTTTCCCCTCCAGCTGGGGACTCTAATACAGTTATGATTGCTGCTCATAATTTTATCATTTGTTGTATGAATAGTATATGTAGTTATTACGCTTGTTAGCAGTATAAGATGTTGTCTTTTAAGGTTACACTGAACTAGTCTCAAGTGTGACTCACTAATATGTGGTTAAAGAGGGCATTGGTAGACTTGACTATATACTGTTGTTACTCTTCATTTCCATTTATATTTGCATCTCTAAGTGTGTTTTCAACTGTAAAAAGAAATTATTCCTAACTTAAAGGTACTATGTAAGATATGAATTTAAAATTTTTTTTAGTGAATGACAAAAGTAAATCATTCATATCATCAATATATTAGCAGTTATTTATGAAGTAATAATTATAATTAATAATAATGATGATCACTATAAGATTTATTGATATGTTGTCACATTATTTAAGACAGAACTAGTCTTTTAGGAAACAACAACATCAGTAACATGGAACACAAATCTAACCACCCATTTATTCCTCCTCACTCCCCACAGTCGACGGAGGGGCAGGATTGTCAAATCAGGTCGGTCTACCTGGATTGTTCCAGAATTGATAAGCTGGACCCGCCACCCACGACCAGGCATCTCCATGGTGGTGGTGGAGACAACACCCAGGTACCAGGTGTTCAAATACGTGCACAGCCAGGCGTATCAACAATGCCAGTTCAGATTCCTAGATGCTGTCGAGTCCCTTAACCCAGAGAACATTATGGTTAGTAGTAACATTTTTATGTGTACAGTTCTCTTCTCTTAGGTTTATATGTTTGTGTGTACATTAGAGTCTGAAATGGTGACAAAATGTAACTGAAGTATCATTGCCAGGCCGGGGGCTGTCTGGGTCTGTGGTGCAATGCTCAACTCATGACCTAAAGGTTGTGAGTTTGATGTTAGCTCACGGCAGCTTCTTGGTGAGACGGGGAGCGCTCTTTTGTTAACCATAACAAAACTGTATGGTCTATTGTTACTTAGTTTGGGGAGACTATTTAATCACCATTAATCATTACCAGGCCTAAAATAACCAAGTCTAAATTTTGTTTGTAATATTCTGAGGTAATTGGTACCAGGCTTAATGACTATTAGTCATTTTTCTTACCTTTCTAGTTAGGAAAATATGTAATTTATGAATGGAAAATGCCACTAAATTAAAAATACAAAAAAAACAGTCATCCCTTAACTTTTGCGGATTTGATTATTTGTAGTGTATTTGTGGGTTTTCTTGCACCATCATGTGATCAGTTGGTGTGTTTCCTTTCCTGTGATAGTTTGAACTTTTTTTTACTTCTTTTGTGCCAATTATAAAGTTTCTAAAGATACACGAAGGATTTTCTTTGTTATATAAGGAAATAAGGGATCTGAGAGTGTTATTAATAGGGGCAGCACATATTTGCAGATTTTTAACATTCATAGGTATCTGTTATAAAAACCCTTGTGAATGCTTAGGGATGACTGTACCTGGCTTATATCCCCATTAAAAGGGGGTAGCTAAGACATAGCATTTAGGCTTCAGAGAGACTTTACTCTTCCCTCCCCCAATGTGTCCTGTCTTTTTTTAGGAGAGAATACAGAGAAAGGGCATAACATACTTGGCATAACATACTTGAACTTGGCTAATTTAGTTACCATGCCATAATGAAGCCACTAATAAATGAGTTACAAAGAAAGAAAAAGTTCCAGTTTCCACAGAACTATATAGACTGGACCTTAGATAAGTGGCACACAGTACATTATTCCCTCAATTTACGATTGGCTTACGTTTGTGGAACCCCAATTGTAAACTGATCAATCATATAGCAAAGTTATATTTTAATGGAGTAAATAGGGATGCATTAAGGTTAAGTAAAGCCATGCAGATTTGGTAGCCAGTTTTAAATGATATTGGATTGGTACATTATAGTGTTTTTGGTATGTAATATATCATCAGTACCAGACAGCCTCGGAAAACAGTTTGGACAATTCTATACGCTTGGTCCATCCCATTGTAAGGTCCGTCCTGCCCCCCCCCCCCCCCCTCCCTACTCTCTAACAACCATTAAGGCTATATAGCGAGGTTAACTAAAAACTAAACCTAATGCCTTGAAAATTTGGGTTTTCTTATATAACCAGTTACTTGTGAGTCAAGATATGTGATAATTTTTGTCACTTCCTAGTTATTTCTTTTTAATTTTTAAAAATTTTTGTCTCCTCCCAGATGCTACTTAATCAAGAACCTTTCCATGTGGATACGCTGCTCCAGGTGTCAGAAATCTTCCGCCTTGGAGATGACTCTGCCATGGCAGCACAGTTGATAGAACGAGCTCTATTCATCCTTGAGTCTGTCAGCCACCCTCTTTTCAATATCACTACAGGAGCCTGCAGATTACTGTACCAGCACCAGGAGAATCGGTGAGTTGTAGGGACAATGTAATATGGTGTTTCTTGATCTTTTCTGGCATCATCACCTTCCCTTTGACAGTAGTAATAGGCTAGACTAATCTAATTCCACGCATTTATTTATTTATTTTTACTTATATTGCATGGTTGGCCTTCCTCTCCTGCCAGTCGTGGCTGGTGGGAGAATCCCTCACCCTTACTATCCTGTATCCTTCATCCCAGATTAGATAGTGTAGTCTAGTTTATCACAAACAGCCTCGTAAGGGCCAGTAGGCCTGTTGCTGTTTGTTCTTCCTATGTGTTCCTATGTGTTCCTCTATTATTAGGTAGTATTAATAGTCCAACATCACTCCTTGTTTAATCAGCTTAAGGTTTTTGAGCATCCTTTTCATCTGCACTTTCTACAGAAGGGTTAAGTAAATTGGAAAAAATACTGCTCGGGTATTTAACTCATTCCCCAAGAGATATATCAAACCGGCCATTAATATTCAAAAGCAATAAGAAAATTAGCATTGAATTAGCTTCATATTTTGACTTTGTCGAATAATGTTTCATTTGTAGCTTAGCTATACATAAGGGATGTATTCTGACTAAACACATAATTTGAATTTCTTGTAATTCAAATAGGACCTCAAATGTTAAAAATAAACTAAGTAAATAAAACAATTCAGACGAGTCACTTGCTGGGGGTTGCAGTGCTGCTGTTTTTTTTGTTTTTTTTCACAGGTATTCTAAATAATTTTTGTTAAATTTGTCATACATTGTTTTATATTTGTGTATTTGTGGTGAAGGCTGCAAGAATACTGCCACCATAATCCCTGCAGATCATAAAAGTCAACAAAAAGGGATGGAGCGAGGTATCTGGAAATCCTCTCCTCTGTATTCTCCTATGAAAAGACAAAGTGCAGAGGGAAGGGGAGAGCAAAGTCAACCTAAACCCCGAATTCCTTGTCCATGTGATGTAAATGATGATCACCACAAGAGTAAACATGACACCTTAAACTGAAATCAAGTGCACTCAACTTGCCTCACAATAAATATGTAAGCACTCTGGCAAAGCTTAGTCTTGTGGGCATCGGACCTTCTTTTATTCTCCTTATAATGTAACTTTTTTTTATTTCTTTATTTTTGATTGAGAATGATGGGTCTGAATTATGCCATCTTCAATATATTATAATCTTAAACATGTCCCCTCGAAGTGAATCCTATCACCAGTTTTGCCCATCTAAATAATAGATGAGCATCATTTCAAATAAAAATTTCCATTGCAGGAGCATATTCATTGCACTCTTCCGGCACATCCTGAACGTGGGACAGAAGGGCTGCTACCGTACAGCCCTGGAACTATGCAAGCTGTTGCTCAACCTCTCGCCTGAGGATGATCCATTGGCTGTTTCCCTCATGATCGACTTCTATGCTCTACGGGCCCAAGAGTACAGCTGGCTGGTGGCACTGTATGACACATATGAACCCACCAAGAATCTCTCCATGGTGAGCATCTCATTATTACAGTAGTATAAAGGGAGGGAGAACTAAAGGGTGCTAGTATGAAATATACATAGGTAGGAGGAAGTACAAGTTCTTTTGATGTTTTTGTTGAAAGGGATAACAGACTAAGTAGGTATATTAACCACAATATGTCTGCATGAAGCTTTACACATCTTTGAACTATGATAGATAGATGTTAAAATGATGATGATAAAGATGTGTCCTCTTCCTTCACAGCTTCCCAACTTCAGTTTTTCTGTTCCACTGGCACTGTTCCACTTAAGTACTGGCAGTGGCCAATCTAGTAGCAAAGACAAGAGAGAGTCCAACAAGGCAGCAGCTCTGGTGAGTATTGATAAGGACTGAATTAAAGATACATTCATTAAGGCTTTTTGATTTTAATTATTTACTTAATCACTTCCCTTATCTTTATTTTCATTGGGTTCAGGGTATTCAGTAGACATCTAAAAGGCATTTCTCAATTTAACTGACTAATTTAGCCAAGCATACTTCTGTTATATCAAGATTTCTGCTAAATTGAGTAATCACTCTTTCCTGCTTTTGTTGCACATTAGGCATGGTTTCACTAGAGTTACACTGCAAAAATAGACCTAGAATGTAAAGAAATCCACAAGACCATGGAAGAGTTGTTGGCGAGCTGAAGAACTCCTGCCTAAAAAAAAAAAAGCAGGGCGTGTAGATCGGCAGATGTAAGTGGAACTGATCCATTTAGCAGAATTGTTTTTGCTAAATTGAACTTGTTTCCGCTATACCGAGCTTAGAAACTTTTCCGCTAAATTGAGCATTCCAATAAATTGTTTTCCCATTCAATCAAGCTTGTACTGTATGTAATTAATGCTATGGGATTTACTGTAAACTTTGGGTAGAAATACTCTTCATGTGAAGTGAGGGCCTTCAGCACTTTTATCAATTTTAAAGGAATTTTGCAAATGGGAGGTAAATGTATTATAGTAGCACATATGTTTCTGTGTATTAATTTCATAATGCCGTCATTTCAGGCCGGAGAGCTGGGCAGTCCTGAAACAATGAGAGAGCGGGCAGACGTCATGCTGCAACGAGCTCTCATCATGTTCCCAGGCTTACTTCTGCCTCTTTTGGATAAGTGTAGCATCCAGCCTGATCCTGAGGTTGCCAGCCATGATTTCTTTGGTCCTAAAGCACAGACAGAGTGAGTTTTTTTTGTTTTTTTTTCACAAAATATAGCAAGCTAAAGCCTTATTATAGAGACAATTTGCTAGTTCCAGCACATACTTGGTGAAATTAAAGAAAGAAGCAAAGAAAAAGAAATAGGACTAAAAACAATTCAATCAAAGAGAAATAACAGCTAATACCATCCATTCTGATGAAATCCAGTTTGGTGAATTTGAAGTTTACAATCAAATTTAGAATACCCAATCCTCCAGCTTTGGTGATGAACCTCATACCATTGCTGGAAAAATTCCCATCTCTAACGAGTTGTGACTCTTATGACTTAAGCATCAACTGTTTTTTGTTATTGTGTGGGCACAGCTGAACAATATTTTCTATCCATCAATCTATATTATCTGATGCCTCATTCCCTTCAAGAACGCCCCCCAAGGGGATAACCACATAGAAGAGCCTCCACCTCTCCCTATCCATACACTCCCTCCTTACTATTTCAATCCCTCCCTCTGTATCAGTAAATTTTTTCATGCATATACTCCTTCACCCTATGCTTACAACCAACCTTCCTCTCCTAGCATCCTCAGTTTCACTCACATATACTTTCTTCACAAACTCTTCATTCTTCTTGCTTTTCATATGACCAAACCACCACTACATATTTCTTTTCATCCATTCCACTGCTCCACACTTCGCTCCATTTACGCATCTTTCATATGCTTTTTTATTGCTCTCACTCTCACATCTTGTCACACCACATGCTCCTCTCATATAACTCATATCCACAGCACACACTCTTGACTGCTGTGCCCTATTCTATGACCAAGTCTCTTAGATAAGGATGATTAGATGAATATGCAATGCATCATTAAATCATCAGACTTGGAATTATTGATAGTGAATTGAGAGATGATGGGAGTTGTGTGTATTAGTCTGGTGATGAGAAAGTGTGGGAAAATTTGAGAGGATAGTGGAAAATGATAGGGTGAAAAGATATCAGAATGTAGTTGGTAGAGCTTTTAAAAGTAAACCCAAGAAAACTTAGAATTAAATGGGTCAGAAGGACCTCTGAGAACTAAACTTGTGCAGGAAGGCAACTAAAAACCGTACAATGTATGGAGCCTTTCAAAAGGATCATATGACATCATGGTCAATTTGCAGTACCAATTGTTGTTCATTTGCTTACATTCATTTACTATTTTGACATACTGATAATGATAAAAAGTTTCTTGCTCATGTTTCAGTACTGCAGTAATTCTTGGTGTGGAAAATTTGAACATTTTCATAAAACACTCTGTAAGTAACTGTAAACTACTACTCTAATAATGTATTAACTTGTCATTGCAGCCAAAGCAAGGGTCTGAGCCAGTTAATCAACCTCTACGTTGGTCGGTGCTTTCATGTTTGGAAGGAAGCTGGTGTCATGAGTTGGTTGGAAGGTAAGAAAAATTAGAAGGAAGCTAGTAATTTCACTTGTAAATTTTTTCTTCAAAATAGCTAATTAATAGATAACTACATAAGCAATATTTTGTAAATTTGAAAACTACCTAGATTCTGTTCTCATGAATTAATTTGTAGTGCCAGTGTGGCATAATTGTGATTGCTATTTATTTAATTACATAATATAACTGTAATAAACAACTCAAATGCTGCAACATAATTCAAATAAGTACTCACAATTTAGATAATTTTTCAAATACTATGTTGTTAGATATTAATAATATAATGTGTAGTTTAATTTATGTAATGAATATTTTATCTGGTGCAGTATAATTAAATTTATAATTGCTTGATTTTTTTTTAAGTACTACCCAATTGCAGTGTTGTTATCCTGACAGAATTTATTATAATTTTATTAGAGATCGTCAAGAAGACTCTGACCCGTGTAAACAACAACGATCCCATGATGAAGGAAGGGGAAGAGACGCGGAAAGTACGCTACCAGGGGACCCCCATGGCCATCTATCGACATATTATCATGGCTGAAATACGATCAGCAACAGCATCCTTACCACCAGTCAGTAAATGGTGTTGTTCACCTGGGAAATAGAGAATTGCAATTATCCATTGGTGTAATGAAACAATGCATCTACTCATTGGTTGAATTTAATGTGCATTGTTTTCCCTTAGTTTTCTCACTTTAATTAACTTTATCCAGCTCAAAAATTCTTTGTAAGAAATTTGACCTTACTTACAAGGATTGCTTATTTCAATTTCTCCCAAGATTTGTCCGTCTCTCGTAAACTAATCTTGATTTAGTGAATTTTTCTCAAAGTCAAGCAGAAATAACTGAAAAATGCATCCTGCTGAATTGCAAGCTTATTGCATTTCATTATTATTATTATTATTATCATTATTATTATTATTATTATTATTATTATTATTATTATTATTATTATTATTATTATTTACTGTGTCTTTATTCCCTAGAGATTTTTGGCTTAACTCTCTTACTGCAGGATGTCCTGTTGATACCCAATTAACAGTTGCATGGTTTTGTTATGTTATTTTAGTTATGTTTTACTGTTTATGTGTATGTATGCTTATACCACACCAAGAGAGTTGCCAATAAAGACATTTTAAGTAGGGGCATGGCTGAGGCAAATAATTTCCAATGCTCCACTGTCTACACTGAACACAATGTGAACATATTGCTGCCAAACAATCTTGATTACCATGCTTAGAAGTTGTTGTACAAGTCAGTCTACAGAGCAAGCGCTGTAGTTATTAACACAGCAGCAAGATGGAATAGTTTGAAGTGTATTAAAATGAAAAGCAATGTGTACAATCAAAATTTGCATAAGTAAAATGTACAAAGTAGGCTTGAAAAATGTGTAGTGAGACTAGCAGTGGCGGACGTATGAATTTTAGCAGTGGCAGACGTATGAACTTTAAATTTAACACAATTGTATCTGAACTTTTCCACAGGCATTGGCTAACACACCAGTGATGAGTCATGATCCATTGCCTCCTCCTGATACTATTTGTGGGTACACTCGTCCCAAGTCTGAAAGCCAGCCACCCACTGATTCATCCAACATCCTGACCACCTTTTTCCGTTCGATCCTCCCTAACTACAATCCTGAGGATGATACCAACCCTACAAGGTATGTTTGAAAGGACATACATAATCATGACACTACTTTTCAGGTTTTAGTGTATTCAATTACAGAAATTGATGGATCAATTTGACCTACACATTGCCAGAGATGTATATTTACAGCGGCGGGTAGGTGTACATGCTCTGTGCCAGCGCCATATATTTACAGTGGCGATTTTTAAAAATCGCTGTTGCCATATTTTTACTGGGAGGCTTTTCTTACTTTGTTAGGTCACTTTAGCCTTCCCATTCACTGATCATCACCCCCTCCACTAAAACTGTGGTCACGTTGAGGGTATGCGGACATGAGGTTCAACACTAGGTACGAGTGCATAGACTGTGATGTGGGATTGTGCTTCGTGCCGTGCTTCAAGGATTATCACACTAAACTCCATCTCTAAGACGTGTGAGATGTATTTTAGATAGTGTTTGTATAAAATGTACAAAGTCTCAAAAGCTTGAGGGTGTTATTATAAAAGAAATAATTATAAGTGAATTAACTTAAAATATGTATAACAAAAATTGCCTTGTCAGTGTATGAAGTGTATAAAATTGTATGTATATTTATGTGTTATCTGTTACTACTTACTTATTTTTACATAATCAGTTGAAAACCAACAATGTATGCATGTTTATAATGAAATATTTTTGTGCGTCAAAACAGAAAACCTCCAAATTTGCATAACCCTAGCTTGGCCTGTAGGCTCACACAACTCTTCATAACTCATCAGACCTCTATGCACTCCAATTTTCTTGAACCCACGCCTTCTTAGTGCCCTAAAACCACATTCTACTGACCTCCAAAGTTAGCTCGGCAAGTCACATTGAAAAATCTAGCGCCTAAAAAACATTGGAAATAATGAGAGGAGAATCCCAGAATAGATCAATTGTGTGTTTTCTAATAATTCTACACATTTTTCATAAAAAAATTCCAAATTTGCTTGGCAATAGGAGAAAGTTTTTTTGAAAAATGCTTGGCACTTTAAGGGTTAATTTAGATAATATGTTGTGAAGAACAGTAACATTTGGTTTGTTTTTTTCTTCTCAGGGAGCAGCAACAAGGGGCTGAAGGGGGTGCAGATGGAGAGGGCCATGGAGTGGGAGACCTACGTGCTTCTGTCAACTCACTCTTGGATGCGATGAGGGATCTTCTGTCCAATCTCCACCTGCCTGAACCACCTGGCAATGAGGCAGACATGTCTGGAGATGATGAGGAGAATGAATGGGATTGATAGTTTGTAATTATTTGAATATGGTCTGAACATTTAGTACATATTGTTTATCAGCATTATACTTTGTTTTAAAGAGTTATGACATGATTTCTCTGCCATTACATATAATCTTTTGTTCATTTTTAGATTTCTATAGATTTTAATAAAACATTTCAGGGTACGGGAATGATGATATTTCATAATTAAAGCATATTTATGGAAATATTTGAAGTAGATTAAAAGGCTTTGTTCGATATTTGAATTTATACTACAAGAGTCTCTCAATCTCTTGATTTTATTTTCTGGTAGACAATTATTAATATTGTGATGCCTACTTCCAGGATTCACTATCAACATTATGGGTGCATACCATATCCACCCATTGCACACGCACACACACACACACACACACACACACACACACACACACACACACACACACACACACACACACACATATACTGCTCTCATGGTCCAGTGCAACTGCTCTCGCCTGTCACCTGGCAAGACATGGGTTTGAACACTGCTCAGGTCGCTAAGGATTTTCCACTGACATGGAGCGGTTAATGCCCCTCTTGAGTAAAGGTTGTGGTGTGTGAGAGGTCTCAGCCTTACCAATAGATCCATCTCTATGAGCTTTGAGCTTTTTGGGAGAGTCTGATAATTATGATTCCAACCCATGATCCTCCATCACCAGAGAAACATATAAATTAATTATTTAATGACACATTCATGATGCTAAGAAATATATAGATGGCTTTTCACTTCTTAGATAAAGATATGATGAGAAAAATTATAAATACATATAATGATTAGACCACAACTGGAATATGCAGTAATGATATGGTTCCCTCACAAAGAAAACCATGTGTTGAAATTGGAAAGAATAAACAGAATAACAACAAAGATGGTGCCAGCTTCAAACACCTTGGTAGCGTGGTCCATAACAATAGTGAGTCACGTCAAGAAGTCTTACGGCAGATTGGCCAGGCTCATGGTGTTATGGACTCGCTCAGCACGAATATCGGGCATTGTCGGTACCTGTGCATACAGACAAAGATTTGAATCTTCAAGTTGCTGGTGATTCCTGTCTTACTGTATGAGTGTGAGGCATGGACACTGAACATCGATCTGAAGAGGCATATTGATGTCTTTGGTAATAAATGCCTTCGCAGAATCGTGGGGAATCTCTGGAATGACTTTGTTAAATCAGCGACTGCTCAGTGAGACCCAGAAGCTGATCCTGCTTCTCGGATTGTCTCTGAAAGGGATAACCCGGGGTGGAGGAGGCCAAGGGGACGCCACAAAGTTTGTGGCTGGGGCAAGTCGATGCTTCCTGCTGGCAGTTACTTGGTATGGGAAGGGGGCTTGCATGGAGACTTGCACGTGGTGATCGCCAGGGCTGGCATCGAGACAGATATAGATATGTAAATGACCACACAAGTGTAGGCCCTGAATACTATAACTAGGTACATATAAAAGAAAATTTATCGAGGCCTCTTTCAGCCTCCTTATTTTCTTATCCTGGGAACGGTAATGGCTGACGATCAGCATGTTCAATACAGTGGAGTGAATGAAGTAAATGTATGCAGAGAAACACCCATTTGTAGGTTTTCCATAAGGTATCATACTATGTGCTCAAGATTGTGCTGCAAATCAGGAAGTTCCTGATTAAAGTCATAGCATCAAATTGTCTAACCTCACTTTTTATACTTAAGTATCAGCACTAGCTAAAATGAAATGGCTGAATACATATATAGGTAGATAACTATTTGATATTATATTAACATCAATCTTTGAGATTTCAATTCTCTCATTTTATGAACCATGGCATTTTCACTAAGCACATGTACATATTTCAAATATATGTGTAATAATTGAGTTAATTTTCTTAATCCATTCTACTTTCTATTTATGGCTTTAGTAATGATAATTTGAATACCTGTTTGAATTTGAATCTTTCTATACGTACTGTCCATGCACATATTCCTTGCTTCTGCTATATAGAGATCTTTATCAACTTACCATTGATGGATATATTCTACTAAGATTGTTCAGGCCTGCCAGACATGCTGGGTGTCATTTGCTTCAGTAGTAAAAGTAATATGTGATCAGTGGTTAGAACTAAAAATCCATTTTTAAATTGATAGAACAGAAAGTTGCTATAGATCAGAAATTATATATAATGTGTGGGGATAAGTATCAATTTCTCCAGGATCTTCCACATGTAGATGTAGAGCCCCAGCTCCCTGAGTCTGTCCCAGTAGTCAAGGTTCCTCAACTCTGATCTGTAAGGTGAAAGATCTTTGCACTACTTCCAGCTGCTGAATGTCACCCTTCTTGAGGGGTGACCAAAGTTGGCTACAGTAGTCCAGAAGGTCAGCATTATTTTGGGTTTCCTGGAGGTATAGGTTCTCAGAACCCAGCCTGCCATCCCCTTTGCCTTCTTCACTGTCTGCATAATGTGGTTTTGAAAGGAGCAATCGTTGCTAAGATGGACTACGAGGCATTTTACATGTGGTTGTGGGGTAATATCCTTCCCTCCTTTAGTGTGCAGCTTTGTTTCTTCCTTGATGTTCTAGTTCAGACCGTGTCTCAACATTTCAAATTTTATTTTCATTGAATTGCATGTTGCTTGCTGCAGCCCAACCATATGCTGTGTTGAGGCCCTCTTGTAGTAGGAGTACATCTTCAACATCGGTGACTGGACGAATGACACTGATATCATTGGCAAATGAGGACAGGAATGAGTTCCCTGCTCTTTTGCCAATGTCTCCCATATGTATCAGAAAAAAGCAAGGGCCTAGAACTCAACCCTGAGGTACTTCACTGACTACATCTGCTTCAAATTTGTGTATGTCCTGTGACAAAGTGGTGTAGCCAAAGTCCCAGTTTTCCTGTGATTCCCAAGAACTTGATTTTATGGAATAGAATGCAGTGATTGATCTTTTCAAAGGCTTCTTTAGCAAAGTTTAAAAACACATCAACATTTTTTCCCTTGCCTAGATTCTGCAATACCCAGTCATAATGTACCAGGAGTTTTCACAGGCAAGAACTTCCCTTCCTGAACCAAAGCTGATCATCACTATGCACAAAACTTTTGTGGTAATTGAGTTTGGTCAGTTCATCTTCTCTTGCTTTTGGTACAGTGTCAGCTCTTTTAAGGTGAAGCTGAGGACGGCCTGCTTATTCTGCCTAGGTCATGGTAAAAATTCCAGGTCATTTCATTGTCGGTCTTTGTGAAAATAAGATCAAGTCTTGAAGGTCTATCGATCTTGCATAGATGGATCCACTCTTTTAACATTCTGACTCCAGAAATTGTTGTTGATGGCTTCCAAAAAATTATGTACTTGTCCATAACTCTGCGATTCCGTCACTATTATATCATCCTCCCAAGTTATGTTGCTAAAGTTAGTTACCACAGACCAAAATTTGTTTATCTCTGGCTTGTGCTTCACTTAATCTGATTAGATCACAAAGTCCCTAGAGAGGAGGAGGGCAAGAGGGGATATGATTGAGGTTTATATGGGTAAAAGGATCAGGTTTTAGAAATTAGTAGGCAGGATAAGACAAGTGGAAATGGGTACAAGCTAGAAAAACTTAGATTCAGGACAGACAGGTATAGATATTGGTTCACTAACATAGTAGTGAACAATTGGAATAGGCTGGGTAGACAAGTAGTAAGTGCTGAGTCAATTGGTAGCTTTAAAAGACGGTTGGATCAGAGTATGGATAGAGATGACACTGACAGGTGGGATAGATAAATATTGGATTCGTCCAGAGGTGGGAGACAAGGAACGGCCTCGTGTAGGTCATCAACTGGCCTCTTGCAGTCACCTAATTAGTAATTTCTTATGTTCTTAAAGTGTATTATTGTTATCATTTGGAGATGAGGGTGTTCTGTAAACTGAATCTAAAACAAATTTGTTTTCCCTCCCTACTCTTCACCTCGCACCAGAGTGACCAGACTGATTCTTTTGCAGCTTGTTCAATGTTCATTTGCTTTTTATCAAGTCGACTTGACACTACGACTACATGTAAACGCCTTAAGACTGCTTACGGACGTTTCATCCACCACAGGTTCCTTATACTCTTTTTTTTAATTTAGTTTCTCTGGAAAGTTAAAGCAAAATTTATACAGCTCTAATAGAGACTAATGGCACCGATATCTGGCAAGTGGCAACCCCGCTGGACGTAAACAAACCGTGTGAGGGAAGAATCAAGGAAGGAAGTGTTTAGCAGTGTAGGTTACAGTGCAGTGACTATATATGTGTGTAGGCATTCAGTGGTACGTACGTATATATTAGCCCTGTTCATCATTATTCAACTTATAGAGAGGTGGGCGTTCATTGATGTTTAGTCTGAGTGTGAGGCACCATCGGCGACTTGTTAAGTTTTATTCCTTATTATTCCCATGAAGTGCACATCGTTATGTCCACTTGGCAAGCAGTCTGATAATAAAGATAAACCTCAAAATTAACGCCACTTATGGAATTTAATTTGATTGTTTATGCAACACTTTGATTTTCATAATGGAGGGTAAATTGGTAATAACAGAATAATACCGGTAAATTTACGAGTATTACGTTGTCCCACATCTGGCATGATTTAATGATGTCTTACCTATTATATGTGTAGATTAATTAATTTTCCTTAAAACATTGTTAATCCTCTCCCACGGGCCCGCCAACAACCCTCCTCCGGACTGCCTTCTCTTGATTAAAGAAATGGAATAGTTTTCCTCACATATTTGTTAATTTATTTGATGAAACTAAAGTATTTTATCAGTGTGGTGTCTTCCTCTATCTTATTAATGAACTGACATTAAACCTAGGATCATAGATGGTGAACTGAGAGAAGATGAGAGTTCAGTGTGTAATCTGATGATGAGAAGAGGTAGACTAAGATAGTTTGGGTATGTTGAGAAGATGGACCAGAGTGATTGGTTGAATGAGTAAGAAATTTCAGCGTAGTTGTTAGAATTTCTACAAGTACACTTAAGAACATTTAGAATGAAGTGGTTCTTAAGGACATCAGAGATTAAGCCTGTGCAAGGAGGCTGCTGAAAACTGTGCAGCCTGATGAGCAGCCTGAACATAAGCTCGCCATAAGTGAAACCTCACTATTTGATTTGATTTTGTCAAAAAATATATTATATTTGAGGCCTTTACATCATTTATGTAATTTTATTAATGTGAAAGTTCATTATTGAGTCATGACAATACCTTAGTTTAGGAGAAACAAATGATTGATTCAGATCCTTGTAATCATACTAACATTCTTCATTGAAGCTCACTTTTTTTCAATTGCAGACCCTATCATAACCAATCATGTTGGTGCCTCGAGAATTATGCCGTAGGTGTGTGGCCTTCCGACTACTTGCAGGTCACACATGGAACATACGTAGCCTCTCTCTAAGTCAACATGTGGTAAACAAGAATGTGTCCAAGGATGTAAGGCCCCAACAAGGTGAAGGGTTCACACACAAAGGTGAATATCAAGTATTGGAATGTCTAACTGCAGTGTAAAGATTAGTTTTGTTTTGCTTTATGATTTGTTAGTGTTGTTTTGAAGAAAAAAAAAGACTGATTATATTGTTAGTACATGAATCCTTTGGTGGTTTTTGCAATCTCAGATCACTGAACCAGAAAAATTCCCTTATAAACTGTTTTTCATGGCAATGATTCATCTATTTATCTCTCTATAGTCTCTGACGTCTCATCCTCTCTGGGAACGTCCACAGTAGAAGAGCCTCCATCCCTCCCCATCCATATACTTCCTCCTTGCTTGTTCAAGCCCTCCCCCTCTATCAGCACCTTCATGCATGTACTTGTGGTGCCCGGGGGGGAGACGGGGGCGTTATTTTTTATTTAATATAGTTGTTAATTGTTGTTCTATTCTTTATTTAATTAATTTATTTTACTTTCACTTCACTCCTGAAGGACCACCAGTGTGGTGCCTTGTCATTAAATTAACTTCGAATGGGGAACTCATGGCAATTAAAAAGATATTTACTTTGATTAATTATATTAATTAATGGTCCCTGATGTTGGATATTTCCCTGAATATTAAGAAAAGAAAGCTGCCACCACCCCCAAAGGTTTAATGAGAATTAGGGGATTCTCAGGGAATTTAATTTCTTCCTAAAGGGAAGTTAAAATATTCGAAAGAGAAAATAATTACTACCAGGGAAATATAGGTGACCAATGAAAAGAAAAGGGGAACTGATTTAACAATTTAGTTATTTGGTAGAGTGGACTGAGTTTCAATAAGGCACATGGATTCGTGGATTTGTTTCATATCCTTTTTCAAGAGTGTTGAGCACCTCCCTATTAACCTTACCACACCAACGGAGGTTAGTATTAACACAGAATCACTTTCTCAGATTTTACTTGAGTTATTTATTTAATGTATACTTTGAATATCACAGGCTGATCATTGAGTCTTAGGAACACGGCTTAGTTATAGTATCAGACAACTTAATGGTTCATGGCAGAAATAACTTTATCTTCCTCAAAAAGAAAATAAATACAGAGTTGGCAATACTTATCTCACCTCGAGATACCAAACTCTTCACACATTACACATTATACCCTTGACTCCCTGAAAAATATCACCTTAAAAATGTTATAATTTTGTAACTGGGCCTGAGAACAGTTAAAGAACCTTTTCTCAGGGGATTTCCGAAAGTAAGGTGATCTCAATGTTTCTGTTTATGCATACATAGTATAACTCTTCCTCACTAAGTAGGAATACGCGATTCCTATTCCTGAATACATGGGCTGGGTCTATCAGACCGTCTTACGTGACACATAGTTTCCTAAAGCTTAACTTGGAAATTTGTCAGTGGCTTTCTAGCCGTTCATTTAACTACAAAAACAAAAGAAAGTAAATGAGAAATTGGTGTAACTGTCGTGGAGGCATTCTTTCCCTGCGAACACAATCAAGGGTGAACCACGAGTGACGCTGTCTGGGAAAAAGGCGGGAGATGAGAAGGGGGAAGGGGGGGTTTCGAGGATATTCCTCCTTTGATCTTATTATTAATTGATTATTGAGACGTGAAATAGTTATTAGTTTATAGGAAATTAATTTTTACGCTAAATAAGTGACATTTAGATATCTATTGAACCTGATCTCTGGATTACTATATAAGGGAACATTTTTGTCTACGTGACTTTTTGCACGTCTACGAGCCCCGGGGCATGATCACCTCATATGATGCAATATTACGTCATTCTTAACAAAGTTTTGTGGGAAGATAACTAAGTAGGTTAATTATATTAGACTATGGAGAGCATTTTGACAAGTTAATAACTATTAATAATGATAAGATTATGATATTAATTTCTTTCCATAGAAAACTGTCTTGTGGGAGGGGTTGACTGCATAGGATTTGAAAGTTTGGAGAAACAATTCTAATATAAACCTTAATATAAACATATAGTATGAAAGTATGAATGATGTGAGTAAAAACATTTATATAATGCAGTATCCCCTTGGGAATACAGGATCTAAGGGCAGACTAAACATAACAAAAAAAAGGTACATTCAGTAGGCCTATTTGAGATTAAATTGGAAGCATCACATACTCTTTTACTCTTTCCTTCAATCTTTCAACTGGCCTTCCTCTCCTCCTAGGACCCTCAATTTCACTCACATACACTTTCTTCACAAACTCTTTCACTCTTCATTCTATCAAGATGACCAAACAACCTCAAAGTATTTATTTTCACCCTTTCAACTACATTACAATTGACTTCATTTGCACAAGTTCCCATGTCATATTTTTCATTCATGCTTTCATTGCTTTCACCCTCCCATCTTATCACACCACATGCTCCTCTCAGATAAATAATTTCCATAGCACACCACTCTTGACTGTTGTGTCCTATTCCATGTCCAGGTCTCTGATTCATACATCAGTATTTAGAGAATACTGTTTCTTAAACCTCTCTTTACTTCCATGTACACATTCCTTCCTGTCATAACCTTTGTAAGTGATCCAATGACACACCTGCCTCTCAAAGTTCTTTCTCTTATTTTTTCTTCCATCTCTTTATGCTTGCATTGTATTGTTGCCTAATACATACTTAGTCTTTCACTTCCTCCATTCTCTCTCCTTCTAAAACTACTTAACACATTCCTACTGCTGGCACACTTGCCCAAAATTGAAGCCACTTCTACTCCCTTCCTTTCGATTAGGATCGCAGTCATTTTAAATAGAGAAAAAACATTTTATTTTCCCTTGCAACACTAAACAGCTCGAGAGGTAACGCGCACCACCACCTATACAGCTGTGTTTCTAGTGGGGATTGGGATCACTGGTCTCATGATGTACACTTTCTTCAAGGAGCTCCTCTCCTCATTTTCTCCTCAGGTACCTAAGATATTGTGTTTGTTGAAAGAAAATTATTATCATTCTGTATTTTAATAGACCAAAGCTATTGAAAGGAAAAAATTGTAGTGTATATTGATTGGCCTAAGCTGAGTGAGTAACTGTTTGCAGTAGGTTGAAAACAAACATTTGTATTTTCTCGTGATGTCTTGTATTCAACAAAATAATGTTTTAATGTGAGCTTTCCACCTGTGACATCTTAGTATGCAAATATATATGAAAAGACACACTATACTTCCACAAGAATTAATTTTCCCCTAAACCATAATGTGCTTATAGACTGTATACAGTGTAGCTCTGGAGAAGTGCTGCACCAATCCCAGGGTTGGTGACCTCTTGGGAGATTCCATCAAAGGCTACGGGGAGGAGAGTCGCAGGGGCCGCAGGCAACATGTGAGGTTAGGTCATGAAACAGTTAAATGTTGATGTGTTGTGGCATCATCATTGATAGATATTGTTTGTCTATTGTAGGGCAAGCTTTTCATGGTTTTAATGTCATTTTATTCTACTTTTCATTATTTCATTGTGAATTCCATCAAGTTTACTCCTCTACTTTGTCTACCATATTTTTTTTATGGATTACTATTCTGTCATTTATGTCCATAACACAGTGTCTCCATGTTTAAGTCTATTCCTTATTTCCTTATCTGTACTATTTGCTTATCTCCATTTCATGTAAAACAGTTGTCTTTACTTTTATTTAACATCTCCCAAGTTTATTTTTTACATCTTTTAAAAAGTTGCAAGTTTCTGGGTCATAAATTGAATTGATTAATGTATAGATTGTTCATCTTTTTCTTTAAAGGAAACTGCAGATTAAGTGCGAAGCTGCACATTGAGTGTTTATCACTGTCACTGTTTCTTTGTAAATCCTATCTGTTGAACTTTCTCCTTAAAAAGATGAGGTGCTCAGATATCTTTTTTTGTTATTTTAATAATCCATTCAATGTAGAATATGTTTTAGATGTTGATGATGATGGGACTCCATGGTAAACATTCTTTTTCAAAAGTACAAATCTCATCAAGCACTAAGTACAGCATGAACCTTACAGTCACTTGTCCTATGAGGTAGACGGGTCCAAAGGCCTCCGCATAAAGTTTCACCTCAAAGGCCAGAGGAGGACAGCAACTGTTCACCTGGATGCTCGGCAGGTCAGTGATTTCAGTTGTCATCCATGTTTTGTTCATCACAAAACATGAAATGAAGTCTTACATTTGAATTAATAATTATTTCAATTAACTTAAGATTCCCCCAAAGGCTTTAATTGAACAGCATAATGGTACCAAACTCATACTAGACAGTTATCAGTTGAGAAGTAACTAAGAGTTTATGAATTATTTACACTATCCATAGTAGAACGTTTTAATATGAATCAGTTTGAATTATTTATATATGTATATATATATATATATATATATATATATATATATATATATATATATATATATATATATATATATATATACATACATATATATATATATATCAGCACATACAATCAAGTCATTAACTTAATTGACTTGATTGTATGTTTCTTGAAATATATTATTCAAGCAAATTCAGTCTCTCTTTTTTTCCTCCTTGTAGACTCCTGGTGGTGGCTGGGACTACCGATACTTGTATGTGCAGCTGGAGTCCTACCCTCATGAAGTGATAGTTATTGAGGACAACCGGAAGACCATCTTTGGTTCATCAGGGGAGGCTGCAGATTCCCAAGTTCCACTCCATTTGTGATACTCCCTTTATAGCTGCTCAAATTGGCACTTAAGTTCATATCAGGAAACTTAAAAGTAGAAAAGTAGAGGCACCTCTTTCAGACAACACATACCACTAGACAGTTACAGCATAGCTAAAGTTTGCTAAATTTCAAACAGGTTTGATCTCTTGCCTCTAATGTGTTCAATTCTCTGTTTCATAGTTGTGACACACCCATCCTTTTTACTAAAACCAGCAAATTGGTATTTGTATAGACATTTGTACAGATATTGTGTAATTTAATCTGTTCTTGGTTTATCACATCATATGGTGCATTTATTATTTTACTCTTGGCGGGTTAGTCATGTCACTCGATGATTAAAAAAAATTTAATTCCCATTTAAATTTAATGTCTTTATTTGCTTTATAAGTTTTTGGAAGTGTTTGGTATCTTTCCCCAAACACTCTCTACAAGGAATGCTGAGTAGGTAGCAGAACCCAACCATCCAGTGTTTGTTCACCATGGCTTATGGACATTTAAAAACAACTTCAAGCATAAGAATATGGTGTGTGACACAAATAGGTAAGTAAGTGTACAGACACGTTCCGTTTGATGTAAGGGGGCGGAGCCTACTCTGTGCATTTTGAGCAACTTAAAAAAAAAGCTGACTATAGCAAAGCAGAGTATTTGCATGTTATTTTATTTTTCTAGGGACATTATTAAGTTAAATGGGATGAAAATTAATATTTTTCATACCCCGGAGGAATACACTGTATATAATTAAACCATGAACGGGTTAAGTGTTGTGTTGGGCTGTTCATATGTGAGTGAAGGAAAATAACCATTGTATGTTGTATTTATAATGCTATTATTTTACAAAGATTGATGCTAGAGATGTATTACATGTCTTCCCATGTCACTTTTATTGTTGCTTGGCTTCATGGAAGTTTGCAATGGTTTGGTATTTGTTGGCAGATTAAAGACGGGCACAGAGCTGCTTGGACAGTAGTATGGTAAGGAATGGAGTCATGTAAGAAATCAGCACAGATTATCATAGTAAGTTGATAAGATGTGTGGTAAAGGTGCTTCTGAGAGAGAAGTTAAGGAATGAGATCATGATAAATATAATCAGCAGGAAAATAATGATATGGATAGATGGACAGTTCATGAAAAGAAAATTTAAGAGATGTATAGATATTTAATGTTGCATGGCTTTGAGACCCTTGAAGGCAAGCTGTGGAATATGAAATTATTAAATCATGTATACATGTAGTGTTGATATACATGGCTAGCATTTTCTGTACAATTCTGTACAATTGGAATTTAAAATAAAAATGTTGCTATGAATTGTATTTGAGAGAATTGTACATATTTTTACACCATGACGTGGCAATTAAGAGATCATGACGATATTTCTTGCATGTCGTCAACTAGTCATGAGGGTTGAGAACCGTGAATCCCTTGGTAGCTTTTACATCCCTTACAACAAAGAAGCAGCAGAAGAGTTTTATGGTTTGCTTTTATCTACGTTTTTAGGATACCATTTCTTGCATGTGAAAATAGAAAGGTTCTGAAAAAGACTCAGTCAGCCTTTTATTGAATAAAGAATCAATTTAGTGGTTTTAATATTTTTAGAGCTATCAAGTAGACAATATTTCTAATATAGTTCTTCACAGTATCCAAAATTCTCCTATATTCATTATATTCCCAAGGTGTGCCATTCCAAGAACCTATAGATTTTGTTAATTTGGTAAAATACTGATAGAAGAACCTTACAAATATCATATACATGTACCTCCACATAAACATCGTTGAATATATCAGTGGAATCGTCTCAACCTGTCACTCGGCAGACTGAGGTTTGCACCCATTCAAGATGCAAAGTTTTCACCGATAGTTGAGCAGTTGCTGCCCTCCATGAGCAACTGGATGGGGTGTTTTGTGTGAAAGCTCATGACCTTATCCATAAATTGAACTTCATTAGCTCTAAACTCTTGTCCGGGAAGGTAATGGCTGGTGATCAAGAGTCCATTACAAGCTTTTCAAGACCGTGGGGTGCAACATTAAAAGTGCCAAATATTATTGACATTATAGTTACTTTGTTATAAAAAAAATGTGATTGAAATTTATAATATGTTTTAATCCTTGTTCTGAATAATATCTATCTATATACCAGGCTGGCATCCCCTTAAGGGGATTAGCTGAGACAAGGCACATCCCCTCCCCAAGCATACATACACACACTCCTCTCACATAGCCCCTAGAGTAGAAAAGGGAATCCTGCTTAACAGTTATGCAAATGGGGCTGAGGGCAGGACCTGGTTGGTTTACCCTTGCCACTTCATATATGACATAGACTTCCTCCCTCCCCCACACCTGATCTGATCCACGGGTTGCAATAGATGTGTAGGAACCTATTCCGAGGGTTGTCAAGGCCACGTCATTACACAAGCATTTACTACTTCTCTCTACTCGCTTATCATTACCATTCTAGGCTTTGAATTAAAGGTTAATTACTATATTGTTCTATTATCTATATGCTTTATTGTTGGAACTGGATGAGACATGAATTAGCATACCATTTTGTTTAATTCAGTAATATCACAGCTGATTCAGCGGGAACATAAAAGCCAGTTAGTAAAACAAAATACGTGGACCACTGCCATGCCAGTATGTGTTGAGGCTCACTGGAAATGAACTCTTCAACTATTATTGTTTTCCTTTGTGAAATATTGTATTTGTTCTGTGGCCCTCTGCACACCTAATGATCATATTCCCCAGGTACAGTAGCTTATTAAGTACACCTACAGAAAAAGAACAGAACTGTAATTGTCTCAATAAGGAAAGCAATGGCCACGTAGTTAGTACAAAAACCAGAAAGACCCATGTCCAAGCTTTGTCCATGTATTTTATCCAGTAGATTCACCCTAATTCATGTCACCCTTATGGATTGCAACTTATAGGTCAAGGGGATCAGTGGTGGTAGGGGCGTTAACTTGGGCCCTACAATCATACCCTTATAAGGAAATAATAATGATACAAAAGCGTGCCACACTCCCACTAGCCAAGCCTTCAGTGCACCGATAGCCGAGTACCACCACACAGGTCTTGATGGAAAAAAAGTTAATAAATAATTCAAAAGAATATAGGTACCTATCTTATTATTACATTTTAAAACAAGTTTTATACAGCAAAGAACACCAAACTCACTTTTTGTATTTAAAGCTACAATAATGATTAATAGAAAATTAAACTAGAATAATACTTATGTACATATGAATATGGGTTCCTGTGTGAGAGTAAGTACATATCATGCAAGGAAAGTCTTCCTGTTGTTGATACAATTAAATTGTTCAGTTAAGTTAGAATGCACTGCTGAAGTAATAATTCCATGAGCAAGCTTTACAGTAGGTACATGTGACGGAGTTGCTTAATGTTAACTCTACATATATTAGTGAACATTTGTTTTGCAAAGCTGCAATAAATTTTGAGTTGAATATCGCTCAGACAGTTATAAGAAGCATGACAAATACAGGTATGATATTGCCTATATTCTTGCTTTTAAATGGCTCCCTTGTGTTTGCTATCAGGAAATTAAATCAGTTACACACTGATTACAACAAGGGTTTCTGGGGTCTTTTTGAGTCACTGTGGGGAAGGACACAAAACGTGTGTGTTAACTTTGTCTGTGAGAGAAGATATTGCTGCCATTACTTCATCAAGGCGATTTTCAAGGCCAGACAGGCGGTGTGTGTTAACAGCATGTTCCTTCTCAAGCACCACATCTTTTGCTGCTTCAATCTGAGCCTCCTTTAGGTGGAAGCTGTGACAATCGCAGACATGCCAGCGGTCCTTTCCTCGATTGGGGAATACAGATATACAGGGATTACGGAGACATGTCTGAAACATAAGGGTGCGTCGACCCAACCAGTTGAGAAGTTTGATGGCTGGATTATGGGACTCAATGCAAGTTGCTAGATAGCAGTCATCCTTCTCCTCTCCTTCACAACACCTGAGGGATCCTGGGAAGATTTGATGCAAGGGGCTGGCCAAGAACACTGACTCAATGTAGGAAACCAACTCTACCCTACTGCTGTAACTGACAATCTCAGCTTCCTGCTGGATTTGCTGAATGTCGCTAACAGCTAGACCATTGAGGAGATTCATCAAAACAAGAACAATGAGGAACACAAACACTAGAAATAATAAATGTGATGAAACTGGGAAGTCAGAAAGCGGCAAATCCGTATACTCTATTTCACCAGTAGTCATGGCAATGGTCTTAAGGAGAGATTGGTAGTATGTAGTGAAGTTTTCCTGTACCTGGAAAACAAGATAAAAGCTGATACTGAAGGCCACGATCATGAATGAAAACATGATGATGAATTTAAGAAAGTTGTAAGCAACAGTGGTGAACATGGTTATGTAAATAGACAGATATGGGTGACGTCCTAACAACAGCACAAACTCTATCCAAGAGAAGAGTACCAGCCAGGCACATAGACTCTGCTGGTATATAGCATCTATAGGTATGAAAAGCAAAGTACAGGTGAGAACAACTATTGAAATTTCTAGCCAGTTTTCCAGTCTTGCAACATACAGCTTCCAAGAGACATAGAATTGAATACCTTCTCTTACTGCAATGTACAAAGCAAAGATGAATATAAATGCTTTGAAAACAATTTTTTGGACAAGGTTGTACATCACCATCTCTTCTGCAGCTCCCTTATTTTCTGATGATACATTTTGTCCTTGTTTTTCATTGTTTATTCCATTCTCTGTTGAAGGCATATAATTTCCATGATAAATTAGAATGTATGCTGTGAGAAGCATTAAGAAAGCCGTATACACAACAATGTTGAAGTAATAATACTTCTGTATCCTCTGCCACTTCAGGAAAAGGAAAGTGTCAATGATCGGGTGCAGCAAGAGGTGCCTGTGCTTACGAGAACCACTTAAAAATCTCAGACACTCTGTTTCTGGTTGCTGAGAAGTTTGAGCTGGAGCCAGCATGCTATAGTGCAGTATAATTTCAAACTCACGGTCTGCTATATTGTGTCTATACTTGATGCAGTCATTGAGAACCTCTTCAAGCACAGATGCCTGAATACGGGTGATAGCTAAGGTGCCAAATTGATTCCTGATCCCCAGATGAGCCCCATTGAGCAGCAGGATGCGTACAAAACTCTGATCATCGCAAAGTACTGCATAATGTAAAGCAGTGTTACCAAATTCATCTTGTGCATCCAAGTCCAAACAACGCTTTTTCTCAAGAAGAAGTTCAAGGCATCTGTAATAGTCCACACCTTCATTCTTAACTGCATACTCCCTCTTTACTACTTTATGAAGTACAGTTTCCTTTCTCAAATCTTTATGTCTCAAGACTCCTTTGTCAAGTTCTTTTTGTTCTTTTAGGGTTATAAGAAGCATTTCCAGGATTTTGTGGTAACCATTCCTTGCAGCATATAAAATAGGGCTCATGAGGCTGGTCTGGTCTACCCTAGATGTTTTAGCTCCATTTTTTAATAACTCTTCAACAAAATCTGTCAGACCATTGTCACAAGCATATTGCAAAAGTGTGTATTCCCCATGGTCTTCTTCTAGTGCTGATGCCTTTGACTTTACCTCCGAGTTGTCAATTTCAGTCAAAATCTCCTGAAATAGCTGCAAGTCTGTGTTAATCAATGCATCATAGAGTTCATCGCTGAAATATCGTTGTGGTTTTTCAATCGCAGAAAAGTCAATGGTGTCGAGTAAGCCACTGAACTTCTTTTCAATCACATTAGCAGCAGTTTTGTTTCCAACAGCTGCATTAATATTGGCTCCCACATTGATCATCTTCACCACCATGTACTCCCAACCCTTGGTGGCAGCCAGGAAGAGAGGTGAAGCCTTGCTGCTATCAAGGACATCCACTTTGATTCTCTTGCAGGACAGAAGAACATCAAGACAAGCCTTGTAAGAATCTTCATTGCTCTTCCAGCGAAGGGCCAGAATGTGGAGGGATGTGCGGCCAAACTCACCTTCCTTGGCATTGGGGTCAGCACCAGCTTTCAACAGTGCCTGGAGTATCTCCACATTACCATTCTGGGCAGCGTAATGCAGTGGACAGTACTTCTTGCCTCTCAAGTCCTGTCAAATAAAGTAGATGTATGTAAGAATATAATGTAATAAACCTTTTCTTTTGAAATATTTTGGTTATGACTTGTAACTGACCTTTGTCATTGGAAATAAGAAATCAAACAACGTGGATAAGTTATGGTTTGATATTCATCAGTAGGATCAGTAATTAGTATACGAAAAACACACAAGGATATAAGTACTTTATGGCACAAACATTTATGCAAATAATTTTAACCGTTGCAAATTAATTTTTGTAGAATCACTGAATGAAAATTAATATTATAAATTATCAAATTAAATATTTGATGAATTAATGTATTTCATGCTGTGATTCTACAACTTATATTGATTTGCAATGGTTAAAATTACTTGCATAAATGCTTGTGTCATAAAGTACCTATATTCTTCTGTGTTTTTCCTATGATATTTAGTGATCCTACTGATCAATATGAAACCAAATTGGGACCACATTCTTTGATTGCTCATTTCCAATGACAAACCAAGCACAACTAACACTCTCTCTCTCTCTCTCTCTCTCTCTCTCTCTCTCTCTCTCTCTCTCTCTCTCTCTCTCTCTCTCTCTCTCTCTCTCTCTCTCTCTCTCTCTCTCTCTCTCTCTCTCTCTCTTTTAAAGTTTTGTGTGAACTGTGAAGAACCTTTATCCAACAGGCTATATGAGGACGAGGAATGGCGGGAACCACGTACCCTGGCGCCGGTGTCGGCAGGCACTTCTAGCAGCACGTTGACCAGTTCAAGTGAGTTGTTCTGGGCGGCGACGTGCAGGGCAGTAGCGGACACCGGGTGAGGGAACACGTGATTGATAGCCTTCTGCGGTAGGTGTTTCAAGGCGTGGCGCAACTTCTCCTCGTCACCTGAGGTATGATATGATGAACATGTATCTGTGTAATAGGCAGTAAGTGGCTGGCAGTGTAGGCGCCGCCGACATATGCATTTTAGCTAAGAGTGCACGTAAGGTCAATCTTTTGATAGATGTATTAGTTACCGTGCAAGCTGCTGATCTTTGGATAGGAAGCTATGTCATTTATGTAAGTCACTACTACCTGCATTATATGTATTCAATATGTGAGAATGTATCTACCTACCTTGCTTTTTTTCAGTTACTACTACCCCACCTACCCATTTGTTTTATAAGTTCACCATCTATATTATTGTACAGCTTTGCATGTGATTATTACTTCATGTTGAGCTGTTTACCAATTAAAAGCGTTATGAGGAGTTAAACATTACATATATTGTTTCGTAGCCCATCCATTTCAGGTATTTCAGTATTCCTAAGTAAAAAATAAATTTAATAAATAAGAATAATAGATAAACCAGACACATTTACTCACATATTTGATAAAGAAAGGTAAACAACATTTCAGCTAATAACAACACACAGGAACAGCGCACAGTCACAGCAGCAGTGACTTACTAACCTGTCTGTACAGCCCCGAGCAGCTCCTGTTTAAATTGAGCCTCTTCATCCCCCACAGCGCCACCGCCCCCCTGCATAGCCTTCCCTGAAAGAAAACGAACGATACTTACAACCAGGATAACTACTGTAGTTTTTGCGTATTACTTTAGATTTCTACTGGAAAAAAGTGCAACCTTAATCCCGAATTAATTTTAAAGTTGTGTACATCATGCGATCAGAAGAATACAGAAGGTTAACTACAACGCTTCCATATCAAAGTGCTCTTTCTGATGAATAATTGTGTTATTCTTATACGAATTTTTCTTAGGAAACAATGTGCTGAGCTTGGAGGAAGTATATACTTCCTCCAAGCTGCTGAGCATGTAGAATGTCAAAACAACAACAACAACAAGAACAGTAATACTAATACTACTATTACTACTAATAATAATAATGATTTTAATAATAATAATCATAGTAATAATAATTATCATGATGATAATAATAATAATAATAATGATAATAATAATAATAATAATAATAATAATAATAATAATAATGATAATAATAATATTAATAATAATAATTATGATAATAACAAATATAATAACAATAATAATAATAATAATAATAATAATAATAATAATAATAGTAATAATAATAATAATTATAATAATAATATTAATGATAATAATAATAATGATAATAATAATTGCTATTATTATTATTGTTATAATAGTAATAATCATAAGATTACATGTTAGAAGCTTGTTCCATCATAAGATATTGCCAAACAATTTAGGTACCCTTGATATCTTCTATAGTTATGGGGCCATCTTGCCTTCTCCTTACTCTAAAGTCATCAGGAGTATTCGATAACAGCCAATGGTATAATATAAAATTAATTCAATTGAAAATTAAAATGAATCTGAACGTAAGATTATGCATAACTCCTAGTAACAGCAGAAGCAACATTCCACATGATGCCTGTAATACCTAAGTAATTTACCAGATCATCCACGGACGTCACGTAAGATGGTGTGCGCATCACTCAGTACATTCTAAATCACCTTTTATCATATTCAATCGATGGTTACAATGTAATCATGGAAAAGTTTCAATCGGTTGTACCAATTTAAGTATTCGTATGTAATGAAAGCCGAGGCTTAAGCGAGAGAGAGAGAGAGAGAGAGAGAGAGAGAGAGAGAGAGAGAGAGAGAGAGAGAGAGAGAGAGAGAGAGAGAGAGAGAGAGAGAGACACTAGGAAGGGTGGGGGGGTGGGGGAGAGCATGTTGAAGAAAGAAGCAGTAAGAAGGAAACATGAGAATATTGTTGATAAATTATAATATACTGTAAGAAAATCAAAAGAGATTTTAGTGAAATTAAAGAAAGAAAAGAACGTAGGTATAAAGTAACTTGTGGCGGCAGAAGGTTGGAGGAGAAGGGAAGTGGTAATGGAGGATATGTAAATGTGGGAATACTTTCAAAGCGTAGCTGATTTGCATGTGTTTAGGGAAGTAGCAGTAATTTTGTTCGTAGCGACTGATAGAGGACAGGGAAAAGCAGACCGCATCTACAGGCGGCCTGCTTTCCCCTCTCTCCCCTCCCATAAACTACATAAACATGCTAGATGAGAATATATGTTTACATATGATACGAAAGGAAATAGTTATGTAAGTTCATTGTATCACGCAAGTAATTTATACGATACGTGTGCATACTTCACTAATTTTCTTTAGAACGTGGACATCCCGTTTGAACATACTGATGGTGTCTTTATATTCTTAGAAGAGTGCAAGTAGGAAAGTGAAAAAAAGATGGAGACAAACTTCCAGAGCTTACAAATGAAAAAAATGGAGTGAAGATACAAGTTTTTATCTTTTCACAAATAACATGACAGAAGAGAGATGAGTGAGTAACAAGTTTTGTGCAGCAGGATTGTGGGAGAAGAGGAGA
>JAXIVD010001756.1:2500-10000 GCA_036785275.1 Cancer borealis
ACCTTTTTTATTTATTTATTTTCTCTCTTATCTTGTTTTCTTTTTCCATTTTGTACTTATTTTATCATGTCATCTTACTTTCTTCCCTTCCTTCTTTCCTTCCTTCTTCCCTTCCTTTCTTTCCTTCCTGCCTTTTTCCCTTCCTTCACTTTTTTTTTATTTATTTATCCTTTTTCTCTCTTCTTTATTTTCTTTTTTCATCCTGTCATCTTTATATTTATGTTCCCTTTCCTCTTCCTCTTCTTTTCTCCTCTTCCTCCTCTTTCTTGTACTTCTTCTTGCTCTATTTATTTTTGTTTTTCTCTTTTTCCTCCTTTCCTTCCTCCAACCAGTCATTTCCTTGTATCTTAATGCTTTATCATGTCTCTTTTTCCTTCCTTCCTTCCTTCTTTCTCCTTGTCCTTCGTTCATTTCTTCCTCTCTCTTCCTCTTCCCCTTTCTTTCTCTTTCCTTCCCTTCTTCTTCTCCTTTATCCATGTCCTTTATCCTTCACCCTTCTGCGTCCTTCCTACCTACGTCCTTCCTCCTATTCTTCTCCTCCCCCCACCTCCTCCCCTTCTCCCCCACCTCCTCCCCTTCCTCCTCCCCTCACTCCTAATTTGGAAAGGCACGCACTAAAGGGTCACATCGTCTGTCTGTCTATCTGTCTGTCTCTCTATTTATCTTGTCTGTTTCTGCTTTTTCTCCTTTTTTTTTTTGATGTTTGGGTCCTTCCTACCTACGTCCTTCCTCCTATTCTTCTCCTCCCCCACCTCCTCCCCTTCTCCCCCACCTCCTCCCCTTCCTCCTCCCCTCACTCCTAATTTGGAAAGGCACGCACTAAAGGGTCACATCGTCTGTCTGTCTATCTGTCTGTCTCTCTATTTATCTTGTCTGTTTCTGCTTTTTCTCCTTTTTTTTTTTTGATGTTTGGGTCCTAATTTTAATCGTTTATTTCTTTATTGTGTGTACTTGTTTTTATTTTCTTTATTTATATGTTGTCTATCTATCTATCAATCAATCTATTACTGTATTTACGATAGGTAGATAGAGAGATAAAGAGATATATAGATCGAAAAAATAGATAGACAGTGACTAGGTTAATGAGTGAGTGAGTGAGTGAGTAGGTTAATGAGTGAGTGAATGAGTGAGACAGTGAGTAAGTTCACATACGCGTCTTAAATGTGTAAGCTACAACGTAAGTACCGTATCGGTGAACACAGGAAAGCTCCCACGATTACTATGGCCCAGTTTTTGGAAGATCTCACACAATTAATATACACCAATGCTCTAACGTGGCCCTCGTAGCAGCAGCAGCAGCAGTAGTAGCAGCAATAGTAGTAGTAGTAGTAGTAGTAGAGTAGTAGTAGTAGTAGTAGTAGTAGTAGTAGTAGTAGTAGTAGTAGTAGTAGTAGAAGGATAGGAAAAATGTTAAATATCTTACTCAATATCGCGGTAAATCAGAGAGCAATTCTAGATCTCTTCCCATTCTTAGTTCACCGGGGACGTCATTGCCACGCGCTCCTCCTCCTCCTCCTGCCTTGCTCCACCTTAAGGCCATTGCCAGTAGCTTGATTATGTAGGACACGTTGGCGAAAGTTGAACGAGAACTGCGCACGAAGACACAGCTAACTCCACTCACACTCATGGGAACTAACTCAACCTTGATTCATGACAGTATTGAGTGGTGTTAAAAGAGTGGATCTAGATGAGGTGGCTTTTGTTTTGTAATGATGTGGTTATAATTATTAGTGATGTATAGGGTAATTAAGAGCTAAATTATCTTGTTTTTTTGATGTTCTGGTGTTCTTTAAGGTGTGCTGCTTAGTCGCCTGTGATTCACCTAATTGTAAGACGCCATATATGTGTGAACTTATAGGTAAGATTGTTCACATTTGAGCAATGCTTTTAATTTGTTTTTGTGTTATGAGAACTGACGGTCATGCACCTTTAACCCTTTTACACACACACACACACACACACACACACACACACCATAACAGCTGCGATGATAAGACTTGCGATAAAGAGAGAAAGAGAGAGAGAGAGAGAGAGAAAAAAAACCCAGATAACAACCTGCTCACCTTAATTAATCATCACCTGAATATCTACACACATCACCCACTCACACCTTTATACTAAGCCTTTTCGGGGTTCCTAAATGGGGCTAAGTTTCTCCTCCTCTGATATATTTCTCCCACTACGATTATAAGTTACATTATTATTCTTTTTTTTTATAATGTAAGCAACTATTATATTGTATTTTGTTGTCATGGAAACTACTACTACCAAAAAACTGGCTTGATTCATAGCATCTTCGGCCTCTCATTACGTAGCAGTTAGACAGCCTATTCATATTTGTAGACCAGTGGGAAAAAAAATTTAGTTCACCAGTAAAGCTTCAGGGTGTGTGTGTGTGTGTGTGTGTGTGTCTGGCAGGTTCCTAAGACCGGTGTAGCAGGTGGTTAGGGTCAGGAATGCCTACCTACACGAGGCACACATAGAATGACCTTTTTACTTGACTTGCTACTGAAAGGTTACTTGGTCTAAGATATTTTCCTTGAATATTATTGGGGTTTTTCGTTGTGGATTTATAACTATTTCTTCTCTCCTCTTCTTTGTTCTTTTCTACCTTTCCTCCTGTTTATCTTTTCTTTTTCTCTCCTCTTTACGTATTTCATCTTCTATTTTGTCTCCTATCTCCTTTTCCCTCCTCTCTACTCCTACTGTCTCCTCTTTTTCCTTTCTACTCTTCTACCATATCCCTTTACCTCTCCTCTCTCCTCTCCTCCTCCTCCTCCTCCTCCTCTTCTTTTCATTTAACCTTCACTACTTCATCTCTCCTCTTTTCCCCTCCTCGGACGTACCCTCTCCTTTCCCCTTTCCCCTCTCCGTCAATTGTCATGTTTTCTCTTTGTGGTTCCTCACTTTCGCCACCACCACCACCACCACCACCGCCTCATTAGGGGATAAAACGCCTAATTAGGAATGGTTTGTGGTGGGAAGAGTGACGGAGCGTGACATGGGGTGGGAGAGAGAGAGAGAGAGAGAGAGAGAGAGAGAGAGAGAGAGAGAGAGAGAGTAGAAAAAATTACAATTAGTTATAATCTACCTTAGAATAATTTTAAAAAAAGGTTGTAATGTTCTTGTATAAAAAAAAAATTAGGTAAAGTTTGATGTAAAAATACGAACAGCAATATTTTTTTTATTAAGAAGACTTTATTTAAATAAATCTAAAACAAGAACTAGAATAATAAAGTGAAAAATAAAAGCAAAGAAAAACAAAAGAAGTCAACTAGAATAAGGATAAAGGCAGAATATTATTATGGGAAAGAAATCTAAGCCAAGGTAAAGAAAGAAAATAAACTTTAACATGACGAGAAATAGGACTTAAAATTTAACGATGAGACTAATGGTAGCGAGTCATCGTTAAGATAAGATTGAACTCAAAGATAATAACAATGATAAATGATCTAAGCTTGACAGAGCGGAAGAAGAAGAAAATATAGATGATTATAACAAGACAAAGATTATAAATGTTCTAAGCTTGACAGATTGAGTAGAAGAAGAATAGGACTTAAGCTGAAAATATTGATGATTATAATGAGATAGAAATGTTATGAAGGGTACAGAGAAAGGGTTGACGTTAAGTTGAGGACGAAGGTAATGTTTCCTTACTAAGCCAAATACGGAGAAGGAAGGTTACAATTTGAGTTGAAGTTTAAAGAAAAGAATTTGTTTCCTCACTAAGACAAAGATGGAGAGAGAGAGAGAGAGAGAGAGAGAGAGAGAGAGAGAGAGAGAGAGAGAGAGAGAGAGAGAGAGAGAGAGAGAGAGAGAGAGAGAGAGAGAGAGAGAGAGAGAGAGAGAGAGAGAGAGAGAAAGGGAAGTTAAAATTTAAGTTGAAAATAACGACAATTATAACGTTTCCTATAAAAAAAATTAAGATGAAAGTTTGAATTTAAGTTGAAAAAGAAGATAATGACGTTTCCTAAAAAAATATAGAAATGAAAGTTAAAATTCAAGTTTGAAATGGAAATAAAAATTACGTTTCCTTACTAATAAAAAAAACAAAGATTATAAATTAACCATAACATTTTAAAAAAAATTATTAGAATTCAAGTTAAAAATAAAGAAGATTAAAATTTAACCTAAAAAAATTTAAAAGAGATTAACATTTCCATCTCAATATATAGATAAAGAAGATTACACCTTAACATAACACTACCTTACCATTACAAGGATGAAGATGGGTATGTTAGGGTTGGACTGAGATTGGGAAGGACACTGGGAGGAAGGAAGAAGGAGGAAGGGGAGGGAGGAGGGAGGTTGAACGGTTAAGGGAAGGCAAACAAAGGGAAGATAAACAGAAGGAAGGTATACAAGGGAAGGTTAGAGTCTCTTGGCGTGGAAGCAAAGATCAAGTTAATGCCAAAAAGTGAAAGTGTGATGGGCGAGTAAAGGAGAAAACAGTGTGGTATTTGATTGTGTGTGTGTGTGTGTGTGTGTGTGTGTGTGTGTGTGTGTGTGTGTGTGTGCAGCGGGCTGAAGACGCCACTGGACCGCAAATATACATTGTTAACTCTCTAAATGTCAGTCTCTCTCTCTCTCTCTCTCTCTCTCTCTTTATTTTTTTTTCTCTCTCTCTCAACGCAAAGCAGTTTCACGGGTTTTCATGACGTTGTGTGTGAGAGAGAGAGAGAGAGAGAGAGAGAGAGAGAGAGAGAGAGAGAGAGAGAGAGAGAGAGAGAGAGAGAGAGAGAGAGAGAGAGATAAATGAGATAGAATAGTGTAAAAGGTTAGTAGTTTTTCTTCTTCTTTACTTTGGAATAACATGACAATTAAGATAAGACGAATGGTGTTGAAATAACCAACGAATTACAAAACATGAAACTTGTGCTAATTTGACAACTTTAGGTCAAAGAAATCGAAGGATAAACAGGAAGAAAAAAAAACTAATTAAAACATAATTTTTTTTTTTTTTTTTTTTTTTTGTATATGTTTTGAAATTTTGATTACATGAAGAAAAAATTATATATATACAATTTCTACTTTTTTATTTTATTTTATATTATTTTCTCTTAACTGACATTATACAAGCTCATTTGAAAAGGTAGAAAGGTAGATTTACATGTAAATATTAATTTGAAAAGATAGGAAGGTAGATTTACATTTATATATTCATTTTTTAGTATAATTATAATTGTTACTATCATATTATTTTATTTTATGGAAGAATATTACGGATACGACCATGAATATGTACTTTCCCCTCAAGAACAGCTGTTTGACTCATTAAACAACTGTAAAAGGAAGTCAAATTAGGGTTGATGGTTAACTTTAAAGACCTACTCTCTCTCTCTCTCTCTCTCTCTCTCTCTCTCTCTCTCTCTCTCTCTCTCTCTCTCTCTCTCTCTCTCTCTCTCTCTCTCTCTCTCTCTCTCTCTCTCTCTCTCTCTCTCTCTCTCTCTCTCTCTCTCTCTCTCTCTCTCTCTCTCTCTCTCTTTCTCTCATTATTGCACTTTCTCCTCTATTCTTGTCAATATGTAGCTTACCGTTATAGAAAACTGTGTGTGTGTGTGTGTGTGTGTGTGTGTGTGTGTGTGTGTGTGTGTGTGTGTGTGTGTGTGTGTGTGTGCGTGTGTGTGTGTGTGTGTGTGTGTGTTTAAAGATACATGCAGACAGACGGACAGACAGATAGGTACGCAGTTGTGATTGAGAAACACACACACGCACACATACACACACACACACACTCTCTCTCTCTCTCTCTCTCTCTCTCTCTCTCTCTCTCTCTCTCTCTCTCTCTCTCTCTCTCTCTCTCTCTCTCTCTCTCTCTCTCTCTTTCTCTCTCTCTCTCTCTCTCATAAGTATGATGTATAACCTGTGAATGCGTTTCTGTGTGCGTAATATCATGTGTGTGTGTGTGTGTGTGTGTGTGTGTGTGTGTGTGCGCGTGTGTGTGTGTGCGTGCCTGCGTGTGTGTGCATGCTCCGCCCTCCTTCCTACCTTATGTACGTATCAAGGTTGAATTATACACACGATTTTATTTTCTCTCTCTCCCTCCTCTCCTCCTCCTCCTCCTCCTCCTCCTCCTCCTCCTCCTCCTCCTCCTCCTCCTCCTCCGCCGCAATGGATCAGTACCATATCATAGGAGTCACAGAATCATGGTTAGACACGTCGAACAGAGATTACATTGCAGAATTTCAGTTATCCGGTTATACAATTTTTAGCTGTGAAAGAGAAAACAAAATTGGCGGTGGTGTAATCCTATATATTCACAGCTCGCTCCATCCGATCTCCCTTAAAACAGAACCCATCAACGGAGTGGACACAGTTTTCATCGAATTAAAGAGTAACTCGAGCAGAAAAATACTTGGATTGATTTACAGACCACCAGGAAGACCCGCTGAAATTGACCGTTTGCTTTTCGAATCAATCTCCGAAACAATTAGTCAATGTGAAACAATCATTATGGGCGATTTTAACTTGCCAGTAACGAGATGGGGAAATCCGTTAAGATCACATGCAGGACACGACCTGTACACGAATTTATTAGAGAGCGAATTACATCAACACGTTCATGAACCGACGCGCGACTTAAATACCCTTGACCTCATTCTTTCAACAAGCGAAGAGATAGTCAGCAACGTAAATGTTGGCCCAGTTTTCAGCTCAAGCGACCATCGGATAATTACGTTCAACTTGAAAATGAAGGAAATAAAAGTAAATGACAGTAAGGAGAGGGTACCAAATTATCAAAGGGCAAATTTCACCAGAATGCGGACAATTCTAGAAGACACTGACTGGAGTGAACTGTTGTCAGAGTCAGAATCAGATATTGATAGGTCATGGGAGGCCTTTACCACAAAGCTGAACGAAGCTATTAGAGTATGTGTACCGTATCGTTACAGACGTTCAGCAAGGAAGAATAAACCAAAATGGTGGAACGATGAGATAAAAAACAGCCTCTCTCTCAAAAAACACGCGTACGATAAGTATATATCAACTAAAAACCAAGATGACAAAGTTGAGTTTGACAGAGTTCGTCGCGAAACTAAGAGACTAATAAAGCGCAGCAAGAATAACCTTGAAGAATATATAGCGGAATCATGTAAATCTAATCCTAAAGAATTTTATAGTTTTGTTAAGAGTAAAAAAGCCCTTACCTGTAATATCGGTCCACTTACTAAAGGACAAGGAAATCACACAAACGACGAAAATGAAATGGCTACAATCCTAAACAACTTTTTTGCATCCGTATTTACAGAAGAGGATTGTTCATCGTTTCAACCACTCGAGACTAGAAGAACCGAAAACTTCTTAAATGATTTACTCATCGTAGAAAATGACGTTGAACAAAAAATCGACAAGATGAAAAATAATAAAACCCCTGGACCAGATAAAATTTCCCCGAAAATCTTGAAAGAGGTCAAGCATCAGATCAGTAAACCGCTTGCAATCATATTCAATAAATCCTTAAGGATTGGTAAAGTTCCATCAGATTGGAAACGTGCTAAT
>JAXIVD010001756.1:15000-75766 GCA_036785275.1 Cancer borealis
GCTTGAGCAGACTTCGAACTGGGATTAACAAGACTCCCACTACCACCACCACCACCACCACTACAACCACAACCACCACCCCCAGTACGACTTCCACCACTGAACGGAGTCAAGTCACAACACCTACGATCACCACAACAGAGAAGAGAACACCACAGATCACAGAACGACCCTCAACCACCACTCGAAGAACCTCAACCGTCAGAAAAATGCCAAGTGTGGGTGAGATTCTAAACTCACGTCCAATAGAGGATGAAAACAAAGAGAAGGAAGAGATAGAAACCGCTTTAGATACCACCTTAGGACAACCTTCAACGACTGAGGCTTACACTAAGACCACGACCTTGAGGATTCAGACCAGGCAACGAGAGGAAGATCAGGACTCAATACAAGAACAAGAAGAGGTGAAGAGGACCCAGCATGCTCACGTAGAGACTGAACCTTCCTCGTCACTAGAACAGAAGTCCCCGCCCTCTAGCCCTGTCAGGAAGCTAGTAAGACGCCCGCGGCCTCCCCTCGACACTGAGAAAACAGGTGGACATGCACGGCCTACACCACCTCGTCGACGCCGGCCAATCAGACCAATAGTTAAGCTTCCACCACCAATAACCTACCACAAGGCTTCCACCACACCTCCACAGGACACCCACGCCTCCACCTCCACCACTACCACTACCACACATCCCACTACCACAACCACAACAACCACTACCACCACCACACCACAGCCACGTCGAACCACAGTCACCATCACCTCACCAAGTACACCTCGAGTCGTCCTCACCACAACCACCACCACTACCACCACCACCACACCGCCCCCCGCCACCACCACCCCCATGACCCCGGAACAAGTGGTGATCGAGAGCCTGACGGAGATCATGAAGGAGGCAACCAACACCAGTAGAAGTAAAGACAAAGTATACAACATCGCTGCTAATCTAGAAAGCCTCAATAAACGTTTAGCAGAGCAGGGTATCCACATAATTCACGCTGAGGTGGATGGAGTCAAGATCAAACTGGATAACAGAATGATAATACGACCCAGACCACCTCCACCACCTGTCACCACCTTCAGGCCATCCACATCCCTCCCTGCCTCCACCTTCCCATCCCCACGACCATCACTCCCATCCTTACCCTCCACCTCCTTCTCCTTCTTCACGCCTTCACAAATAGGAGACTCAGATCCACAAAACAAGCATATCCACACCTCAATCAAGTCCTCGTTCTCTTTCCAAACCTCACACTCCCCGGACACTGCCAATGAGGTGCAGACAACCACTGGGGATACGGCACCGACCACCAACAAGCCCATTGATGCCAGAAAGCCTGATGACAAGCCCTTCCTCGCCTCGTCCAGATTCCCAACGATAGAGGAAAGCGAGGAGGACAAAGTCAGGAACAACACGGACGCGAGGACATCTGAGTCTTCGTCCTCCGTCAGTACTAGCGGGACCAGGTTTGCTTTGGACTTAGAAGGGCGACAAGAGGATTCTGAGTCTATCCTCGCCACCGCCACCGTCCCCGCTACAGTCACCACACGTACTAGGTCCACCACAGTACCGATCACCACACACAAACACAACACCACGCCCTCCACACGCCTCCACCACACCACAGCCTCCACACACCAGCCTCTTGACAGTCCTCGCGCACCGACCACCATCCACCCGACCTCCCATCACCGACCCACCTTCTTCCCTCCGCCTACCGACCACAGTAACGCCGTCACCACCCCGAACACCACGCGCATCCCGACCATCAAAGGCATATCCATCCTGAAGGAGACGGAACTCTCAGGATCCGTCGCCACTGTTGAAGACATTGAAGAACCTAACCTCAAGGACTCCCAGGACTCCCCCAAGGCATCCTACACCGCTATTTACGTCATCAGTGTGATTGGCGTCATACCAGCGGCGGGTCTTGCCTTCTTCATTGCACGAAGGTATCTGAAGAAGACGCAGAAGGCGCTACCAGAGAGTGAGGAGAGAGGAGAAGGATTCACACCCATCACACACCACCACTCCAGGAAGACCCAAGCCTCATCCCACGCTGCCACCATGGTAAGTATTGCTCTTCTAACACCACCAACACCACTCCCTCATCATCCCTCAATCTACCCTCATCACCCATTCTCCCTCACACCCATCACCAAACTGATCCCTTCCTCCTCCGTCTTCCACTTTCAGGAAGGTGAAGGCCCGTCGTCCGTGGAGGCCAAGAACCCTCGCTTCACACTATGGGAGTTCCCGCGTTCCAAACTGCGCCTCGCCTCCATCTTAGGACAGGGCAACTTTGGAGTGGTAAGTGTCTGTCTGTCTGTCTTTAGTAGGTTAGCTGGCCTCTTGCAGCCTTCTTATGTTCTTATGTTTGTATGTATGTAAATTTACCATCATCACTATAACTAAATCTTCGTTACTTTTCCTCCCGTAGGTGTGGAAGGCTGAGGCGAGGGACCTGTGTGCGTGTGAGGGGTCCCAGGGCGGCCCGACGGTGCTGGTGGCGGTGAAGGGCGTGAAGGAAGGCGCCGGGCAGAAGGAGAAGCAGGATTTGTTGGAGGAATTAGCGATCATGCAACACTTAGGACACCACACTAACGTTGTCACACTACTGGGGTGTTGTACTCAGCAAGGTATGTGTGTGTGTGTGTGTGTGTGTGTGTGTGTGTGTGTGTGTGTGTGTGTGTGTGTGTAGTCATTATATTCCTCCTCTGATCTTACTACTCTTCCCTCTCTGTATCATCTCTCAAATCTCCTCTCAGCATCACCTCATCTCCCACTCCTTTGCAGAACCTTACTACGTCATCATGGAGTATGTTATGTTCGGGAAACTGCTGACCTTCCTCCGTGATCACCGCACAAGACAAAACTACTACAACTTCTCCTCAGACACAGCTGCCCTCACCTCGCAGGACCTCACGCGCTTTGCCTGTCAAGTAGCGTCTGGCTGCGAGTATTTACAGAGTCGCGGGGTGAGTTGTGAGAAATGTGTCCTTTGTATTGCGTTGTGTTCTCCTCCTCCTCTTTTTTCATTGTGTTCTTTTGTTATGGTGATGCGTTTGTGTGTGGATCTGTGTGTGTTTTTTCTCTCTTGTTTTTTTTTTTATTTGTTTCTTTATATCATGTTATCTTCACTTCCCTTCTCTATTATCGAAGCTCTCTCTAGTTTTCTTTTTGTTATCTTCCATTCTCACATTGTTTTCTTTTCTCTATTTATCTCTGGAATTCTCTTTTTACTCTCTCTTTTTATCGCCTTCACCACGTTCTCCTCTTTCTTTATCTCACATCCTTCTCCTACAGCAGTTTTCTCTTTGTTTTGTCTACACTTTCCTGTCATCACTTTCACATCCTCTTCTACCTGTACCATTTCCTTTCGTCCCTTCCTAACCAACCTGAACCTTCCTCACACTTTCCTTCCTCTTCAGATCATTCATCGAGACTTAGCTTCCCGTAACATCCTCGTCGACCACAACAAGGTATGCAAGATCGCTGACTTCGGGCTGGCGAGGAGTGTGAAGGACCTCGGTAGCGACATCTATGAGCAGAAAAGCAGGGTGCGTATAAACACCGTGGGATGCTTGCTTGCGGTACTCCACTCTTGCTTAGATTTTGAGAAAGTTTTGGTGTTTATGATTTGAACTCGATTGTCATTTGTCTTTGTGGTTATTGTCCGTGGTTTATGTAAAGATAGATGAAGTAGGTTTAGGGTTAAGTAAGTTTAATTTAAGTTTGAGTAAAGTAGTTTGGCAAAAGTGAGTTAATATGTTTTGCACGTATATTAATTTTTTTTTTTCCTTTATCTCATCCTCTTCCTTGCCCTTCCACCTCCTCTCATTACATATTCATCCCTTTCCTCCACTTTTTATCTCCCATCTCTTCCTCGGCCCCTCTGTCCCTCACTAACCTTTCCTCATTCCATTCCTCTACTACCCTTTCCTCCCTCCTTCCCTATCCCTCCCCCCTTCCCTCCTTCCTTACTCGTCAGCAGGGAGCCTTGCCTATCAGATGGATGGCTCCGGAGTCTCTCTACATGAGTATCTTCACCCACAAGTCGGACGTGTGGAGTCTTGGTATCCTGTGTTGGGAGATCGTCACTCTTGGTAAGTCAATGTTCCAACTTCCTCCCGCAGCCAGCCAGCTCTCGGTAAACAAAGTGACGCAGTGTGATGAGGTGAAAGGAAGGGAAGAGAAGGATTGGGTAAGGGTAGAAAGGGATGAGAGAGAGAGAGAGAGAGAGAGAGAGAGAGAGAGAGAGAGAGAGAGAGAGAGAGAGAGAGAGAGAGAGAGAGAGAGAGAGAGAGAGAGAGAGAGTCGGTCAGTTAGTTAGTTAGTTAGTTAGTTAGTTAATTAATCAGTCAGTTAATCAATTAGTCAGTTAGTCAGTCAGTCAGTCATACAAACACCATTGAAAAAAACTAGCTAAAATACCACTTTTTATCCTCCTCCTCCTCCTCTTCTTCCTTCCCATTCCTTCCCTTCACACCACCTCACACCTTCACGTCTCCTCCTACAGGCTCCACCCCTTACCCCGGCATGACAGCGCGAGAGGTGATGAGGAAAGTCCGCGAGGGTCACCGGCTGGAACGTCCTGAGCACTGCCACCAGGAGCTGTACCATATAGTAACGCGTTGTTGGCACCAAGACCTCAACCAACGTCCGTCCTTCACTGAGATCAAAGCAGACTTACAGGAGCTTCTAGATAACAGTCCTACAGGTTACATTGACCTTGAAAACTTCCCCGAGAGTAGCTATTATTCCATGCATGAAAATAATGATGAGAAGCTGTAAGAGGTAAGTGAATATGCATACACACACACACACACACATATATATATATATATATATATATATATATATATATATATATATATATATATATATATATATATATATATATATATATATATATATATATATATATACATACAGACAGACATACACGCGCTGGATCAAGCCTCAGCAATGTGTTTTTATCTCTTCGTGTTCTTCTAAAAGCAACATAACTACCAGTCTATTATATTTAACGTGTTTTTTGTAGTCATTATGTTATTGTGATGGTGTTCTGTTCTTGTATTTGATGAAGAGAGAATGATGTGTTTGCTAATAGGCTGCGTGTCCATTATTGAAGGCTGACTGGGCCCATGAAGGGAGATTCAAGAAAAGTTTCGAAGCAAAGTTAATATCGACACATGTCTATTCTACAAGATGGAATACATGAATTATTGTCCTTATCGTATTATGGGAATTAAGCCATTTTATATATGTTTTACATTTTAATGATGAATTTGGCAGTAAGTAATGATAGGGTTGAATGTGATTTATTTGTACTATAAAAGAAAAGGTCATGTTTAATAGAAAAAGAACATAGGTTTGGTATAGTTTGTTAATGCGTACTAAAGGCTGGTTTGTGTGTGTGTGTGTGTGTGTGTGTGTGTGTGTGTGTGTGTGTGTGTGTGTGTGTGTCCCTCAACGATGTATCTTACTGTCATTAGAACGCACTTTAATTCTGATGCACAATAAGTATTCCGATAATGTTTGTATCGATCCTCCTTCATCTTCTTTACATATCATTCATCCTTTTGTACTTTTTTTTCTAACCTTCACACTTACCAAAGATTAATTAATGGCGTGATGCTGATTCTTCTACGTGATAATTTACTTGTCATAACAAATTCGTGAAAAAAATCTTAGATGTTTTTATTTTTTTTAAGTTCGTCTCAAATGTATAATCTAAAACTTTTGGAGACTCAAAACTATCATCAATATTATAAGTTTCATAAAAAAATATAATTAATATATAACTTTCTTCAGTATTCTTAATTTTATCAAGTTGATGATGATAACTTTTATTCAGTATTTTGTGTTCACTATCAGATTTTTTTCGTTATACCAAATTTTATCAGACATAAATCATGTTCTTACACTTATTTGTTGTGCGTTCAGACAACATTATCACAGAATCGAACATTTGCCAAGAAAAAAAATACTTATCCATTTATATTTCCATCACCCACAACCACTACTTGTAACTCACTCACTCACTCACTCACTCACTCTTCATACTTATCAAAACGCGGTGAGATACTTAAGTTATGTCATGCTATAAATAACTTATATATAAACAGCATCCATGAATTATCGCCATATTTATGAGATCTGCTTCCGAGTCTAAATATTATATCAACACATCCATTTCCTTCCTTCCCTCGACATGATACACTAAAAGAACATTATTTTAATATATTATCCATTAATTGGTACATTTTATAATAGTTTGTTATTGTGTTCGTGTCTCACTGTTTATGTAAATAGTTCTGTAAATATCTATTGTTGAAATTTGTTTTGTACTTGAAGAAGCCTCAAGACACGACCCATTTGTCTGTCAAGGACGTGTTGGGTACGTGTTCAAAACGTGTCTGGAACGTGTAGAGGCTAAGCTGTAGTGTCCTCTGTGTCATCTATATAAAGCTGATACTCTTGTTAGATATTATATTTAATATGTTGTATGTATTATTAATTATTAAATATTATTATTATTATTATTGCTATTATTATTTTATTGTAATGTGTAAGATTGATGTGTCTACGTATTTTTTCTGTGTGTGTGTGTGTGTGTGTGTGTGTGTGTGTGTGTGTGTGTGTGTGTGTGTGTGTGTGTAGGTGTGTGTGTGTGTGTGTGTGTGTGTGTGTGTGTGTGTGTGTGTCCTTTTTCTAAACCAATGCAACTGTATATATTTCTTCGTTTCTTTCCTATTATGTACAGAATATTTTTTTATATATTGTATTCCAGCAATTCAATAAAAATACATTTTGATTTATTGCATGATCACCAATTAGATACTGATGAAGGAGGAATATAAATCTATTATTAAAAACAATCTGACACATTCAATCTTACTATAAATTTTAATTAATTTATTATATTTTATAAGAAAATAGCTAATAAGTGGAGTACCCCAAGGATCGGTACTTGGCCCTCTCCTGTTTCTTGTCATGATAGGGGACATCAACCAGGGAGTGACACACTCGAGGGTTACATCATTTGCAGATGACACTAGGGTTTCCAAGGCCATCCGAACGGAAGAAGATATTAAGGTGTTACAAGGGGACCTAGAGAAGATATACACATGGGCATCGACAAACAACATGTCATTCAACAATGAAAATTTTGAAATCCTACGATATGGTACCAACAAAATCCTGCAGGAAAACACCTACACTGCAGGTAAAGATCCCATTGAAGAGAAGGACTACCTCAAAGATCTCGGAGTGTGGATGAGTAAAGATTGCACCTTCAGTGAACACATCCAAAAGGTCACCAAAACAGCCAAACAGATGTCAGGCTGGATTCTCCGTACCTTCTTGTCAAGAGACCTAAATCATCTTCTCCCACTCTGGAAGTCCCTGGTGGTCTCAAAATTGGAGTATGCATGTCAGTTATGGTGCCCCTACAGGATAAAAGATATACAGGAGCTGGAGCAGGTTCAGAGGGTGTTCACCAGGAAAATAACCAATGAATCCCTGAGCTAACGGGACCGACTTAAGATGCTAGGCATGTACTCCCTACAAAGACGAAGAGAGCGCTATTGCATTATATATACCTGGAAGATCATCGAAGATATGGTGCCTTGTCCATCTCCACGGGAGGAAGATGCTGTCAAGAGCCAGACCCACCCCAGGGTCGGGAGAACATGCTCCAGAAAAGCTCTCACAACGACTAAAAACAGTTGAAGCGGAACTCTTTAACAACTTCGGTCCAAGACTCTTCAATTATTTGCCGAGGGAAATCAGGGACGCAACAAGATGCAGCACTGAAGCATTCAAAAGGAGGCTCGATAAATTCCTGAAAGATGTACCAGATGAGCTTCCCATTCCACACAGCCTAAGTCCACGGGGTGCAGCATCAAACTGCATAGTCGATCAACTGCAGTATATGAAGGCTGAAAAAATGTGTGGAGGCGGCGGACTAGCAAGTTGGCCGTGGCGATTCTACCAGAACTTCAATCAAAGTAATCAAAGTAAGAAAATAGCTAATTACAGAATTATTGGCGTTACTATCTTTTGAAATGAGACAACAACTTTGATTACTATCTAACGAGCGTCTTAACAAACTTGTATTTCGCCTCAAACCATCCAAGGGTTGTATGAACGAGGCAAACCATCTCATTCTCTTGTTTGAGTTAAACTATTCACTATTATATCAAGCACACGCCATTGTTAAGGTACAGACACCATGATTTGTAATTAGAAAAGCATAGTTGTGATATGACATGTTTGCGAAGTGGAAATACACAGTAAATATGTAAATAATGGGGAAAAATACTTTCTTGGTAGTTAAATGTAGTGATTAGTGCACCGTTAAACCGGAAGAAAACCTGCATTATGCCGCATAATTTTGCTGACAACGGACCTATAATATATTTCACAAACAAAACAATACATAAATATCGTAATTACTAGTAAATACTTTGCAGTAGCATTAATTATCAGTCTTAAACATCTTACTCCTGATCACAAAACTATGAAATACCACTTAAAGAAGAAAAAAACGAAATAAAAATAAAATAGCGATATTCAACTGAAGATCTATATATACATTATCATTCTCCCTTATTTATAACACATTTATTTATGCAGAATATATAGAACAATACACAGGATTAAAAATAAAAACCCACGTGTACTAAATAATGACAACATGGCATTATAAATTTAGTGGCTAAGGAGAGCGAGAGGGAGGTTGATCTGTCGTTGTTTAGGTCATGATGTAGGTGCTTCCCTCGCCTTATTTACCAGTGACTATGCTGTGTAAGGCTACTTCTCTCCTCCTCTGTGTCCTTCTGCTGCTCCTGCTTACCATTCGAGAGTGTGTACAGCAGGAATTGTGTAAGTATTCAGTGTGTGTGACTGTGTTTGTAATTATTGAGTGTGTGTGTGTCAGTATTGAGTGTGTCTACGTAGTACATGTGTGTGTGTGTCAGTATTGAATATGTGTGTGTGTGTCAGTATTGAGTGTGTGTACACGTGTGTTATTATTAATCGTTATTTATTGGGATTTAATATATATTGCATCTAGTTTATTTGGTATTTTATCATATATTGAACCCTAAGGTTTATACAGGTAAATTAACCATATTTACCTAGTCATGCTTACCTAGTCATCATTAGTGAGGGAATTGCCTGGTTAACTTAACTTGCCTATAATCGCTCAAGTCAGGCTCAATCTCAGAAACAGTACATACAGTAATTGTGTAGCCCATAGCTGCTGGCACGCCACCCCACCAACAACAACAACAACAATAGTACATATGCAATTTCAAGTGGGCGGAAAAGTGTGGCATATGCAGGTTGACATCTAGAATATATTAATAAAGCGGTATGTTGTGTGAAAGGTACAGGTAGATGAGCAGGACATGGTGTTGTATGCAGTGATTATAATGAGTCAGTGTAAGAGAACAATACTTCTTCAAGGGATTGGTGTAGACCTCTTTTAAAAGCTTCAACAGTATTAGTGCTGACAACATTATCAGGTAAAGAGTTCCATTGATCAATACGCCTAATGCTGAAAAATCTACGTCTGCATTTTGTGGATGTGTAGGGCTTCAGTATTTTAAATCTATGGCTTCTAGTAGTAGTATTAGGGGAGATGGTGGAAAAAATCCTGTGGAGCAATGGTAGACTGGTCATGAAAGATTTTCCAGTATTTTATAAGGTCAGCTCGTAATAATCTACCTTGTACAGAATATAAGTTAAGAGATTTGAGGCAGTCACCATAACTGGGGTCCGTAAGTCTATTTATTTGTTTGGTCCATCGACGCTGCACAGACTCGAGGAGCCTCAAGTCCCCCAAGTAGCCGGTATTCCAAACTGAGGACCCAAACTCCAACAGAGGTCTAATATGGGATTTGTAGATAGCTATCATAAAATCGTCTGACCGGCACAAGGTGGATCTTAGTAAGTTGTTTGCCAGGCCTGCTGCTTTGGTAACTATAGTCTTTGTGTGGACATGGAACTTCAAGGAGTTGTCGACTAAAATTCCCAAGTCCCTGTGAGTGTCCACTATGGGTAGGTCGGAAGAATGGAGGTGATAATGCCTAGAGGTGATCCTACATAGACTTCAAGGCGGATATACACGGTGCTGTGAACACTTTGTGAGGAAGGGCATTCCAATCATTGAGTGTTCCAATGGAGAACGCATTGCAAGTTATGTTAGGGTCAGTTATATAGGCTTTTTACCCAAAAGTTAGGCACGTGCCGTATCTATAAGCAAACACTTACAGGTACGACTGCTGTACCTGTAAGCTGTGTCTATAAGTGCTTACAGATACGGCAGCCGTACCCCGTTGTCATCTTCTATTCGTACAGCTGCCGTGCCTGTAAGCATTGCCAACAATTACATTGATCAAAGTAACCCATAACTGCATTGTTCACGGCTATGTAGTACAAGTGCAGCTTTATTACCTAACTCACTCACCTGGATAATACAAAACAATAACACCCACACTTTAAAAATTTTTTTTTTTTTTTTTTTTTTTTTTTTTTTTTTTTTAACCCGTGGTGCTGGTAGGCTTGATGAAAGCCTTAGATGGTCAGCCTCCACAGTTAGTAGCACAGGTTAGATTTTTATAAGTGACGCCTTGTTTCTTGTTGAGAGGCTCATGCTGCCCGCGGAAGCTCCTCGCTGCAGTCCCGTTGAGGATAGTGTTATACCTGCATGGGGGTGATCTTATGCTATTTACCTAACCATTATGTATGTATTATGTATCTTACTTTCATCACAGTTATTCCTCGTGTGTTCTAACAGCTTGTTATGTTTCAGTTTCCAATGCTGTGTGGAACGAGGCAACGATATACGACTTCATAGAGGATGACATCTTCTTTGAGGTCTTGTACCCTAAGGAACTCGGCTACACCTACCGCCTCAGACAAGCTAAGAACTTTGGAACACCCTTTGTAAGTCTGAACACAAGGATGATTAATTAGTGGTGATTGAGGAGGAGATTTGGGTTATCTATTAAGTCTTGTAGGGTGAGTTTGCAATGTATTATAAAGATACTAATGTGTTCATCAGAGGTGTGAGTTAATGGGAATAAAGTTATAAAACAAGACATTAAAGGTGATATGGTGTTGTGTTAAGGTAAAAGGCAGATTTCAGAGCAAAGATATAGTTAGTTAGTTAATGCAATAAGGAGCAAGCAAGCGCCAGACATCAAACAAAGATAGGAAGACAGAGCAAATCATAGGTGTGTGAGGTTTAGTGTAAATAAGTAATGTTTTGAGTTAATCTTTATATAGTCATTGTCAATCATAGTAGCATGATTTGTCCACATTAGCTCTGGACCTCCCTTCTTTATACAGTTTTGATGTAGTGATAATATAGTGTTGATGTATTGATTATATAGTGTTTATGTATTGATTATATAGTGTTTATGTATTGATTATGTAGTATTGATATATTGATGATGTTTCCAGGAGCGTATCTTCAAGGGTATCCGGCTGGTGTTGGCTGACCCGCTGGAGTGTTGTTCCTTGCCTTACAATGCTGATGAACTTGTAGGTGCCGTGGCCTTGGTGTCGAGAGGGTGAGTAGAAGGGCAGAGAGGTGATAACAGACCTACTATATGTTGGTAATGATTATATATACAGGTTGACTATCAATATTCCAGTTCCGTCAGTTTTCTGGCATGAATTTCAGAGCACAGTTTCAAATTTCCCGAGTTGGCGCATTAGTTTTTAAAAGGTGCTGTTTGTTTGTTTTGATGGCACTGTAACCAGAATTACCTGTTTGCTCATGCCGGGTTATTGATAGTCAACCTGTATAGACACACACACACACACATTCTTCGTTTATTTCAGTGATTTGTTTCTCCTATATCTTCTTTTTCTCCTCTCTCTCTAATAATATAATCACCACTTCATATTTTGTTCATAATATTCCACATGGTTAAGATAATAGTCAGTGTTGAAAATATTCTTTATTGTAATAACACACACAGTTCTCCTTCAGTTCAGTTGACTAAGTAAGGTTATGAAGTATATATATATATATATAAGGCTGAGAGTAGATAATATGGGATAAGGCTCGGAATAGATAGCATAGAGTTGTTTAGGTAAAGCAGTGGTAGAGAATTTTTAATTAAATTTTTGACGACAGAATGATAAATTTAGTCTGAATCACATCAAAATTAATAATGAAATAAACAAAACTCACTTTGCAAAAACAAGATACATTTTTGTTGTCACCCACATTGAACAGCAACTCTTGTATACAAATTAAAATAAATTAATAAAATAATCATACGTGTTTAGCCGTCACATAACTAACTTGCAAACACAACATAAATATTAACCTCACATTTCACAGCAGCTTTCAAACAAAAAAATAATAAATACTAAACAATTGCACATGTATATCCATAACCTAACAGTTCTTTCTCCACCTTCCAGAGACTGTTCATTTGTAAGCAAGGCTGTGAAGGCGGAGGAGGCAGGTGCTTTGGCTGTGATAGTGATGGACAACAACAAAGAGAATGATGAAATGTACGTCGAGATGGTGGAAGACAACACTAACAGAAACCCAAACATACCCGCAGCCTTCCTATTGGGCAGGAGTGGGTGAGTGTAGGTTGTTGTGTGTCATTGGATAGGTTTAGTTTATGGGGTTAAGTGAGAGAGAAAAGTTTAAGGGAGACTGTGGTGTGTTGCCTGTGGGGAGGGAGAGAGAGAGAGAGAGATATTAAAAAAAACATCTCTCTGCTTTTCTTTTCTAGGTGGAGGGACTGTGGTGTTGATATCCTGTGGGGAATGTCCTGTGGTCCTCATATATATATATATATATATATATATATATATATATATATATATATATATATATATATATATATATATATATATATATATATATATATATATATATATATATATATATATATATATATATATATATATATATATATATATATATATATATATATATATATATATATATATATATATATATATATATATATATATATATATATATATATATATATATATATATATATATATATATATATATATATATATATAATCAGGATATTCCCCTCAGGATATTCCCCTCAGGATATTCCCCTCAGGATATCAACACCACAGTCACGACACTGCAGTCCCTCCACCTAGAAAAGAAAAGCAGAGATGTTATTTTAATATAACCTGTTTGTTGAATCTGTATTATGGTTCACTGACCGTTTCTTTCTTCTCAGGTATATGATTGCCCGGACACTGTTGGATGCACATGAAGAGGCTGCAATCATCAACATTCCAATCAACATGACGTCCGTTCCCTTCAATAAACTGAACCAGCCGCCTTGGATACTCTGGTGACCCATGCCTCTCTCCCTGCAGACTAATAATGTACAAACAATTATTATAAAATGAACGGTTGTCTACCTCAACCTCCGATACGTTATACTGTTAAAACATTGTGAGTGAAAGCAGAATTAGGACACATCAAGATCACCATCTAAAATGTTGTTGTTGTTATTATCTGCATAGTCAATCAATATGGAATTAAGGCAGCTATATAATTAATTAATTTTCTTCACCTTTTCTCAAGCTACCAAACACACTCGTACTGGCAGCTTCGTATCCTATATAAGATGTACAAGTCACCTCCCTGCCTCTACTTCCTTCCTTCCTCTTTAAAACCATTACTTAACTTATTAAAACAATCAGTCTTATGGTTTGTCTCTCTCTCTCTCTCCTTTACATGGTGGGTGAAATTTACCACTATCTGTCCCCCAAACAAGGTAAATGTTGGCTGCCTGTTCTACCAAACCCTGACTGCACTCCATTGTAGTAACTTTACATTACAGCCTCAGAAAACATCCTAGTCAGAAAAAAAGGAAACTTTTTAGGCCTCTCACACGGGCGTTTGTTGGTACACGTTGGCCACGCATTTGCGTTTTACTGACAGACCGGCAGACCTCTGCTGCCGCCCTGCATTCCCGGCTGAACCTTCCTTCCAGTCATCTGTGTATCTAGACACTCGTGTGGCAGCCATTGCCACTAGTAGTCAGCAAGGACGCGTGTCTTTGTTGGCTTGGCCGTTTGTGCACAACGCTGTGGGTATGGGCAGATGGCTCGTTGGGCTGAGTACTCTGAGCAGTTGTTCAAGTTAACCCTCCAAGTGGACAGTTTCAAACCACTGGATTACATCACTGGGTGATGGATGCTGATCCGCCCATTAACGAAGCTGCACCCTCTATTGATGAAGTCAAAGAGGCTGTGGCAAAGTTGAGGGGTGGAAAGGCAGCTGGCATTTGTAACATGAGTACAGAGTTGCTCAAAGCTGGAGGCGAGGCAATGATCCATGGGTGTGTCTTGACTGCTGTATGGCATTCAGGTACCATTCCTCCTCACTGAAAAAGGGGGTTAGTCATCCCTCTCCAGCTCTATGGGCATGTGGCACGTTACCCAGAAGCTGATTCTGCTTCTCGGGTTATTTCTGAAAGAGATAACCCAGAGTGGAGGAGGCCAAGGGGGCGCCCAAAGTTTGTGGCTGTGGCAAGTCGATGCTTCCTACTGGGAGTTTCTTGGTAGGGGAAGGGGGCTTGCACGAAGTGATCACCAGAGCTGGCGAGGTGACGCGCCTCTTGGCGTCTGTCCCCAATGATTGATGGAGTGTAGGCGTGTGCAACACGTGGTGTGGTCGGTCCCATTGAACTCCATTGAATGTTAAAACAGCGCATACGGGAACGCTCATGTGAAAGAGCCCTAAGTATGTGTGTGTGGTCTGGAGGATCACGCACTGGGCTGGTGATGGTCAGCCATTAGCATCTCCGAACGAAATAGTGAAAAATCTAACCTCTTCCTCACACTCCATTCTGGATACAACAGTACACACAACAGAGTGAATGAATGAAGATAAGAAATAGTGACAAAACTAATCACTGGAATATCATTAACAAGTCTTAGTATTTCCTCATCCTACCAAGGTGAGCAGGCAGCCTTGACACACACATCCCTTTATCAAGACTCCACCACCTTCCCTGCTTTGCCAAGACCCCCAAAGTGACTCCCATTCGTCCCCTTGAGTCTTAAGGGGACTTGGGGTTGACTCTGAGACAACCGAGAACTCCCTGGACTGGAATGGTTAAGGTGGGCGGCGGCAGCAGCAGCAGAAGAGGGGGGGGCGGGGGAGTTAGTACTGACATTACGTGTGTTAGTGGGTGTGGTGTGCTGGGAGCTACTCAGTGACTCGGTTATGGTGCTGTTATGGGAGCTATGGTGGTGGTGGTGGTGATGATGGTGAGCGTGGTGGTGATGGCCGTGGTGGTGATGGTGGTGGTGGTGAGACCTAGAGGTGGAGGGGGAGTCGGTGGAGCTCCAGGGGGTAAAGAGGTGGTTTGGGGCACTCTTGCGCTCACTGGTGCTGGTGTTGGTGTGGAGACGCTCGATGGATTCGGAAAGTTGAGCCAGTTTCTCCATCAGTGTTCGCATGTTGTTGTGGGATGCCCTCAACCCTTCCTCAGACAGGGGTGGGTACAGGTCCTGAGGAAACAAAACAATAAGTACATGAACCATCAAACGAAACGATAACTACATCAACCATCACACAAAACAATAAGTATCTATCATACAAAACCACCTCAGAAATCATAGTCAGGAAATTAGTATTATTATTACTTTTGCCAAGGAAGAGCACAAGGAATCCAGACTCAGAGATGGAGAGGAACAGGTGATGTAAAAACAGACACATACTATAACAAAATAATAACAATATATAAAGAGGTACAGATGACACAAGAAGAAGGGAATGAAAATAATAAAATAAAACAAGATATAAAGAGGCACAGATGACAAAACAAGGAGAAGAGATTGAAAATAAAGTAACATAAATACATGGATAGAAGTATAGAGCATCCACCCATCACCTGCTCTGCTCCTGTGTCGAAGTGTAGCCTTGCCAAGCGTTCCTGCTGTTCCCTTATCGCTTCCATCTGCCTCAGCCGCGAGTCCTTCCCTGCAACACTTTACTCGTCACTTCTCACCTCAACACTTACCACCTTGATCTTTTATAACACAATGTAACACAACCAAACAAGTGTATATAAGTACTGATGGATTCTTATAACACTGGAAGGGACTAAGAAAATGTGAGGAGAGGAAGACAAGATAAACACAGGCAAGAGGCAGTCCATCTTAGCCTCCATAAAGCCTATTGGCGCCAACAGTTTATGATGTAGGAAAAATAAATAAATAATCCAGCTTACCGAAGGCCCGCAGACTGCCAGTTTGGAAGTCCTCCATGAGCTGCAGTAGTCCTTGTTCAATCTGCCGCACATCTGCCACATCTGCCAGGAAGGTGTGATGTTGAACAGGGCGCTCCATCCGCCTGGTATCCAACCCCGTCCTCAGCCTTGGCCCAGATCGCATCCCTGACCTGTTCTGCCACACCCTAGACACATCACTCCTCACCGACCCTGGGGTACCCTTACTCGGAGGCAGGGGCAGCAGGGGCACAGGGCTGACTGGAGTGGAGCTTGTGAAGGGAGTGTAGGCAAGGGTAGGAGTAATATCCTTCCCACTTGTTGATAGTTTCCTCCCGACCCAAGCCTCTATAGCCGACTGTCCACCAGGGGAACGTACCCAAGGCAGGCTGGAGGTGTTACTGTTTGGGGCATTGACTATGTACCCCTTCATACCTGGACTTGCTGACCGGCCCTTGTACCCTGGGGTGTCTGGGATGTGTTGGGCAGCTAAGGGGTGAAGCAGCAGGGGCAGGGGCAGGGGCAGCAAGGAGGTGCAGGGACAAGCCATGCACACCAACCAGTGCCGGGAAATGAAAGGTAAGTAAGCAAACTAAACTAAACAAAATATAAATGAAACTAAAGTAAAAAAAATTAAATCAAACAATGATGGCAAAGATGGAAATTATAGGATTAAATGTAAACAACAAAAGTAGTAGTAGTAGTAGTAGTAGTAATAGTAGTAGTAGTAATAGTAGTAGTAGTAGTAGTAGTAGTAGTAGTAGTAGTAGTAGTGGTAGTAGTAGTAATAGTAGTAGTAGTAGTAGTAGTAGTAGTAGTAGTAGTAGTAGTAGTAGTAGTAGTAGTAGTAGTAGTAGTGGTAGTAGTAGTGGTAGTAGTAGTAGTAGTAGTAGTAGTAGTAGTAGTAGTAGTAGTAGTAGTACACTAAATAAACATCTTTTGAATTATATGAATATGCTTTTTAGGTTCGTGTAGTCTTGGTCAACACATTTAAATAAACACAAAAACACAACACTAAACAAAAGATAATTTACACCTTATTTTGGGATCATGGGAACAAAATATATCAAACTAAAGACGGAGATGAAAATTTAAAAGCAAACAAACAAATGAACAAACAAATAAACAAACATTGCAACATTACTCTAAAACGCGACACAAAGGCAACATAAAATGAGACATATGTGTATGTAATTTTTGGGGGGTGTTTAGGTGTGTTTGGGGTTAGAAAGTGTCTTTTTTTGGGGGGTATGTGTGTTTTTTGGTATGTTTGGGTGTGTGTTTGGAGGTGGAAAGTGGATGTTTGAGTGTGTTTAGGTGTGTGTTGAGTGTGTTATTTATGTTATTTTTTAGGTTTTTGTAACAATTGTAGATTTTTTTTGGGGATGGCCAAAAATTTGGTCGAATGTGTTTTTGCCATTTAAGTCGGATAATATTTGTCGTACAACAATAATGTATAGAAGTTAATATATTGAGTTTAATGTTGTCTATCTAATGGTAAAATCAGATTTAAAATATACCTTATATTTTAGTAGGAAATTTAAGTTTTGTTGAAATTTTGTCAAAAAAACTAATATATTATTTTCTCAGTTACTAATATACCAATTTCATTCTACTATAGCTCAAAAGAACGGGCGTCTCCTGCTCTTTATTTACTAATTTAAAAGTCTTTTACGTAAGCTTCATAGTTTTTGAGTTATTCAACAAAACGTGATTTGTTAAAAAAAATCTAAGGGTGTTGCCTTGAAAATTTCATTAAAATTTTGACATCTCAGAATCTCATGAAAATTTATATATATATAGGTTTTCAAGGATAAAGAACACGAATGTAGACTCTATTTTATCATTACTATAAGATTAAAGACTATATAAACATTGTATTTTAATTTTTTTTTTTCATATATATAGGATGGAAGGAAAATGTTTATATATCTCTCTCTCTCACTGAAAGTGATGAGGAGGGAGGGAGGGGCACCGGGGTGCAGCAAATATTCAGCAATCAGCAGGAAGTTTGAAATTTGATCCCATGTGCCCGGAATAATTGCTGTTAGATCTGAATTTCGGATTGTTAGATTGGAGGCGGGGTAGAGCTTCAAAAGGGTCGTTAGATGCTAATTCGTCAGATCAAAATGGGTTAGATGAGATTCCACTGTACTTGAGAGCGAATAAAAAGAAGAATTAAAGAAACATTAAAGGAAGGATGATACTAAATAGAAAAAGAAAGTAGGTAGTTTTAGCCACAAAGACAGCTGGGAGAGGACAACAAGAGGTCAATATTTAGGAAACAAAACATTTTACTAATATACACATAACATAATACTTAAGATTCGTATGTACACGAGAAACTACCGGCCACGTCAAGACATCAAAACATGCATAATATGTACACACGAACAGATCTATACGTACACACACACACACACACACACAAGGTCAAACATACATACACACACCCTTTCATACGGTCATGCACACTCGAATAGGGAATGTTGTATAGTTCACTACACTCGAGATACAAAACCTTGATGCGAAACTAAGGGTCATGTGTTTCAAACTAAACTTCCTTCATTATCTATAAATATCTTTGGTTCTGTAATTATTCTTCCATGTATTCGTATATCATAAACTTATTAATTTCTGCACGTGTTTAATTCCCTGATACTTATACTGCGTGGTTGTTAAGCAGAACTATATATATTAGTCTTCACTTTGCAATCCCTAAGCATGTTAACTTGTACTAATTGTTGCTTTCAATCCCAAACACAGATTCCACACATCATCTTTGTTTCCTAAGGTGTTCAGAAGCTTTTCTTCAATTATTTAACATGTATTACCATCTACAAAATACTTCCATTCCACTGACTAACTCTCCATACACTCTACACACACACCCTCAACACACCCACACTACTTTATATTAAATATTCTCATACACTTTCTATCAGTTTTTAATTTCCCAAAACATTCATCGGCAAAAATTGTGTCAATTTCCTAAGCTGATAATGATACGGTTACTGTACAATTCATGCATCAAAGTGTTTATACGCAGATACAAAACTAATTTAATATCATGATCAATAATACGTTACTGTATTTCTGAATCACTATCTACATTACAACGTGGTACTGTTACCACACCATCAACACATTCACTGTAGGTGTTTATGAAGGTGCTCAGTGCTAAGAGGTTCTAAAGTAATGTTTCTTGCTATTTGTACTGTCAAACCTCGGTTTTTGTATGATCACTCATTGAGTGAGCATCACTCTGCGTGTTCATCCGAAACATTTCATAATAATCCATTGTTTTTTGTGCTTGTTTATTGAGTGCGAACGCTAAATAAGCCACCATGGGGCCAAAGAAAGTTCCGAGTGCCAACCCCTTGACAAAGAAGACAAGAAACACGATAGAATTCAAGAAAGAACTCGTAGCAAAGTATGAAAGTGGCGTACGCGTGACCGATCTCACCAGGATGTACTGAAAGTCTGTATCAATGATCAGTTCCATCCTGGCCAAGAAAAAAAGATCAAGGAAGCTGATGTTGTGAAAGAGGTAAATGTGCTAACGAAACAGAGATCGCAAACAATCAAAGATGTTGAGAAGTTGTTGTTGGTGTGGATCAACGAACAACAGTTAGCAGGAGATAGTGTTTCGGAGGCAATAGTTTGCGAAAAGGCAAGGCTGTTGCATGCGGATCTTGCAAAGAAAATGCCTGGAATGAGTGCTGCTGTTAGCAGAGACTGGCCGAACATATTCAAGAAGTGAGCTGGCATACACAGTGTGGTGAGGCAACAAGAGTCTTCAATAAAGGTAAAAGTGATGTTAAATGTTCATTTATCTATTTCATTAGTCATTTATATTTATTTTTCATTATTTTCTGTATGTAAAACTATAGTTATTCTCTATCAAATGTATTTCTTGTTAATATTTTTGGGTGTTAAACAAATTTATTGGATTTACATTATTTCTTATGGGAAATATTGCTTCAGTTTCCGTAACTTTTTTGAACGGATTAATCACGAAAACCGAGGTTCCACAGTAGTGATGTTGAAGCACCTGGGAGTATTGACATGACATAAGCAGCAGGTGATTGTCTAACTAAGTGTGTGTGTGTGTGTTGTGCCTTAACTCATTCCATTCTTACCTCAACTCTTCCTCGTCAGCTTTGGGGTTACCTAAGAATCCTTTGCAAGTTTTGTATTGATGAAGGAAAAGTTGAACCAAACCAAACCAAACTCATCCAGTCATGATGAAGTGATAACATACATCAACAACATCATGTTTAAGCACATACAACATCACACAACATCACATAACATCACAATATCAACAATATTTGCAACATGACAAATTCTTCTATACACTCTCCTATTCTTACACTCCACATCCTCTCCTCACTTAAGAAACTTGGAATTAATTAAACAAGTTTAGTACATGTTAAGCATCACAAACACATCACAAAAGTGTTAATTAATTGCTCACAAAACACACGTCATTAAAAAAAACTCAAATGTCACTTCACACACTTACTTTTGACACTTACAATAGTACTAAAACACATTATATATATTCAAAAGCAAGACATAGTATCTGAATCACAAAATAATAATTGAAGATGTAAAAGACAGTTAGAGAGAGAGAGAGAGAGAAAAGATAGATTACATTACACCCTTAATATAATACTGATCAGACTAACCTTTCTTCTGTCCGATTGAAGTACTTGGTGTGGGTCTTTCCCTTATAATCTTACTTAGGTCCATCTTCCGCTCACTAGCCCTCTCGTTAGTATAGGTGACCCGGGTGGAGCCTGGCGGGGTGGACACCTGAAAAACAATACTCTATATTATACACTTGTCTGTGTCTGTATTACTAAGTGTTGTATTTCATGTGTAATGTTTCTAAATCAAATTAACACGTGTAGGTAGGAAGGTAGGTAGTTAGTGTTAGTACTCACTCGCACAGCTGGAATGGGTTTGTTACAGCTGCCGGTCGGAGCACTCGCCATCCTCTCCAGCTTCCTCTTCTCTCCAGTAAGGGTACTGCTGGAGGTGGTCTGAGGAAGCAAAGCAAACCTAAACATTCTAAACTATATATATATATAATTACAATATGACTAAGCAAAGCAAACCTAAACATCAATTATATATATATATATATATATATATATATATATATATATATATATATATATATATATATATATATATATATATATATATATATATATATAATTCAAATCATTTAATAACAGTCTGACTACATACAAAAATACTTTATAGTCTAGTATATATTAAAGGGATGAACGTAAATATTTTTTCAGTAAAGGACTATAAAAATACCTTACCATCTATATATAAAGAGACAAACATAGATATTTTCTCAGCAGTGTGCGATCCTTTAGAGCAAAAGACTCACCACGGAGGAGTAGGATGGTGGAGGGCTGATGGGGAAGGCAGTGTCATCTGTGGCCGGGTTGATAAAGGGTGAAGACTCATCCTCATTGGTGTTGGTCGGGGAGAGGGTGAGGGTCTGCAACTCGCTGTCATCCACCTTCTTGGACATGGTGACGGATGATAGGTGACTTGCTATCCTGGAAGTAATGGATTTTATTACCCAAAAGTTAGGCACGTGCCGTATCTATAAGCGAGCAGTTACAGGTATGGCTGCCGTACCTCTAAGCACTGCCTAAAGTTAACTATAATATTCTCCTCTAAGTATGAGCTTCTAAGTATGAGTTTGTGTTAAAATGATCTTGATATTCATAGTATTTATATCACTAATAGTAGTAATATAATTGACCGGTAAAACTAGAGTAATAAGGCAACGTACAATACTATAGAACAGAAAATATTACCATAAAAACATAATAATCACCTAACTAGAACAGAGATGTTCACTACTATTAACAAAGATAATAACCAAAAATAACAACTAAATAACTAACTTAAATAAATAATAACCCAACTAGAATAGATGTCTGACTAGTGTTAACAGACGTAACGGTAAAGATTCGTAAGACGACCCATTCGATATTTCTTTACCTTAGTGCATTGCAAATTCAACCTCAGATACCTGTTCAGATCACCTCAAAGTAAAGTTTAGTTTGATTTGAACAAGGTTATATAATGTGTCAATATAAGTTAAGGTATGGTTAATTTATGTCAGGTTATGTTGATTTAGAAGCTATCAAATATTTGCTATGACTAAAAGTAGGGGATTGTGCGAGGTGCAGACGCCATTTTCTTTCGTAGCTACACGCCATTCTGAAGATGTAAAAATTTACCGAAAAAATAGCTTTGTGAGCATAACCTTCCCAGAGCTGCAGTTAAATAAGCCTAACCAAGTTTAACTCAACCAAACCTAACTCATCGTAACAAAACCTAACCAAACCTGACAACCTAAAAAAAATCGTATATTTTTTTCTGTAATTCAGCGGCATAACAAGTATCTGAAGTTGAATTTGCAGTGTATTATAAAGGCAAGGTGATATCGAATAGGTGGTCTTACGAATATTTACCGACGTAACTAAAAATAACAAATAAATAACCGGGAAATGTTATCACCTTACACTCTTACCTCTCGTCACCACTGATTAAGTTATGTCAACTCACTCCCATAATTCCTTACTCAGACCACGCCCTTTAACCTTTAGCCACCACATTACTCCCTTCACCCTTAAAACCCTTACTACCTGTTAATTAAAAGTGTAACAAGCCCAGGTAAGCCATAACAACACACTCACCCCACCTCACTACTGATAAATGTCCACTAGCTGTGACATTGTTTACATCGCTCTACTGACCTATTATTTATTTTTTCCTTTGTTGTGTTATGTGTATTAATTATTTATCTACTACTTATAGGTTGAATTAGGTGTTTTGATTGTAAAGGTATGTCTATTAAGGTAAAACATTAAACTATCTTTTTTTTTTTCCAAAACATGACTTTCTTCCTAATTTTCTCGAAAGCTAATAGATATTGGAAATATCATTGCAGAATCTGATAGACATAATTAAAGGAGATGCTATTAGTAAGATTTAACCTGGGAGGCTTTCAGCAGAGAGAGAGAGAGAGAGAGAGAGAGAGAGAGAGAGAGAGAGAGAGAGAGAGAGAGAGAGAGATAAGAGGGAAGTGTGTAAACGTATTATGATAACAAATATCGAGGAATCGTTGTTATTGTTGTTCTGTTTCTTTCATTACCTCATATATTAAGATTTACCCAGTTGATACTTGATAACAGCTGACCAAAACTCCATCATAGTAATTAAATTCATCTGTTCCGTCGCACGTTGGACTCGCTCACAATGACACGCGGATCTCATGGCAATAAACGCCTGCGGTCTATATACTACATATATATATATATATATATATATATATATATATATATATATATATATATATATATATATATATATATAGAAAAAAAATAAGGGATACAGGAAATACTTTAATTATTCCCGTTCTTACAACAATTTATATTAACTATTACAAACACAAATAATAACACCAACCTTAACATCATAGCACCTCTTCGTAACAAACACAATGCAGAGAATAGATCAAGAAAAGTAATTAATAGGATAGACGAAAAGGGAGGTGCGAATCCAGGAGCAGATACACACATCCACCGACCTCCACGTTTACAGATACACTGGCAGGTGATTGGTGTGGCCACTTACTACTAGATGGCTATTAAGTATAACGACCTCTTTGGTTGTTAGTAGTGTTAATTAACCATGCACTTGACTCGCTCCCAGTGTGGTAATATAAGCTTATTAATATGTCTTAATACCTGGGAACACTTGCTAGGTAGAACAAATGGCTTAATTATTCCCCTATAACGTCAACATACCCATATACAATGATATCATGCATGCCTTCTGCTAGTCTTGAAGTACCATACCTTGTTATTTTGTCTCCTTAATCAGCTGTCTCTCCTCATTCCACCATTCAGTCTCTTCTTCCTCCTCCTCCACACACTACCTTTCCACTACACAATTCCCTTATTTATTGCCTTCCTCTCATCTTCCACATCTCTCTTTACACTTCCTACTCTTCTCTTATCTCCTTTATCATGCAATCCTATTTTTAGTCTAATTAAACACAGTGTAGTTATTGGTGTTTATTAATATTATAAGTAACACAATATTCACTCAGGGATTCATAACCTTAATATATAAGTATGAGTAGAGGGAATAAGCGGTGAATACATGCTGTTAAGTTAAATACAGTACAGTCCTGTCATCTTTTACAGATCTATAGAGTTGTGAGATTGAAAAATTAAGCAATCCCCCATAACAGGGCATCTATAAGCCATAATAGTGCTGCCCCTCTCACCAAAAAGCTGCTGTAACCCTGGATCAAACTCAACCCAGACCAGAGAGCGACCCGACCTACGTGTGTATGTGTTGCTACTGAAATCTTACCTCAACACTATGCTTGGGATCAGCCTCAGCCTTCTACAAGTTGGTGTTCATAATGTCACACAGTTCCCTTGGCTTTTAAATATATGGGTTGTACATTGCCTTGCGTGATATTATTAAATTTGACGTGTTGTGGTGAAGAATTAATGAACAGTGGGACGGCTCGTTTGTGACATGTTACTTCTAGTGCGATAATGCATAGAAACTGTGTGAAAACTAGTCAAGCAGCATAATTATTACATTCAATTGGGTGTCCTGGTGTAAGATTGTCTAAGTGAAAACAAAACATACAGCAAAATGGCTTAAAAAAAGATACAAAAACAACTATCACAACATAGGGACCTTCTTAGTCAAACATGATGCAATAGTAACCTTCTTAGTCAAACATGATGCAATAGTAACCAGTCATTCACATCCCACTCTACCCCAACATACAGCTGCATCACCTGGAGTCAGCTGTAGAGACACACTGAAGCATCACGTCTTGAGGAAAGCTGCCCAGGAAGGATGAGGGTGAGTAGGAGGCAACACCCAAGATAAAGGAATTGCAGAGGACAGCGGGGAGTCGCCTTCAACTACATACTGATCCCATTCTTGCCTGCAAAATCAAGGATATTATTCATTGATGTTGTTTTAATATATGGGTAGTAGTAGTAGTAGTAGTACCGTATATACCGGACTATTTGACGAGATTTTTTGCCAAGTTTAAGGCTTCTAAATCTAAGGGTCGTCTTTAAATCTAAGGGTCGTCTTATACACCGAGAATAAAACACAAACCTATAACTCTGTGATGAATATTCAGCGCCACTGCACCTTGGAATTCATTCCGCATACACACACGTGTATACATAATATATATATATATATATATATATATATATATATATATATATATATATATATATATATATATATATTATATATGTATATATATATATATATATATATATATATATATATATATATATATATATATAGTATATATATATATATATATATATATATATATATATATATATATATATATATATATATATATATATATATATATTATATATGTATATATATATATATATATATATATATATATATATATATATATATATATATATATATATATATATACACACACCTACACACACATGCACAGGCGTGCATGCCCACCCTAACTCAATGGGTGTCGAATGTTTACTGATAAGTGATAACGTTACGTGCGGGGCACAACACCAGGGTGGCGGGCGACACTGGTGATGAAGCTGCAGACGACAACCCAGATAATGCAGAATTTGACCCGTATGATGCCCTTGAACATGTATCTCAAGATATATTTGACATGCTTTCTGTATCATATGAAGATGATTTTGAAGGTTTTTAATGAAATATCTATGTTTCGAATGTTTGAGCAATTGTTGAAACAAGGTATTAGAGCGCGCTCGGCATGGTGGTGCTGATGTTTATGATAATGTTTATTTACGTTTTGAAAAATTCAGACTATTGTTTAGTAAAAGTAATATACGTACAATATGTATTTTTTTAAATTCCTTTAACTACTTACATCTTGAGCAACTAGTGTTGGAAGTAATTGTTGGAGTAATAAATTAAGGACGGGTGAACAGTGAACCTTATCATGAGAAAGGGGTTCGTCTAATATAGCGATAATAGCTAAAAACCAAATTTTTTTCCTCGAAAATTGAGGGTCGTCTTATATAACCAGTCGCCTTATAGTCCGGTATATACGGTAGTAGAAGTAGTAGTGGTATGGTTATATTTAGTCTAACTGCATCTATAAGTAGGATATCAAGTACAGAATTAGGTGTTTGTTTGCTCATGCTGGGTTATTGATAGTCAACCTGTACCAAACAAAAACAAAAACCTAAAGTAATATGCTAAGTTTACCTCCTCTGCACCAGGCTTCCCAGTGATTGGCTGGCGTCCCCTTGCGTGTCTGCAGCAGCTGTGGGACCAAACAATAACTTCCTGATGGAGTCTTCATACCGTGCAAAGTTGGCGTCTCTCTTGGCTGTAAGAACATGATAGTTTATTAAGCATGATCTATAATAAAGCAATGGATTCTTCTTATAATTAATACTTATAAGGTATGTGATCTAGTGTGAATATTGAGCGAGTAATGATTGAAAAAAAACATGTGTGTGTGTATTTAACCTGAGAGAGCAGCTGATGCGCTTTCCTCCATCATGACACGTAAAGTTTGTTCCTCCAGCTTGTATTCCTTCAGCTGCTGCCTTACAACCTTACCAAGCATCTCTGAAAACAAACATATACCTTACATGTACTACTACTACTTTGCACATGGGTTCGAATCCTACCCATAGAATGCAGAATGTGAGAAGTATGAACAAGATATCACTATTTATAACATATCCAAAATTATCTTATCCAAGGTTGAATAGATGACAGTATGATCCATCTTGGCGCCAACAGTTTGCGATGTAGAAAAATATAAAATTATGTCTGGTATAAACATTTGTCTGTACCGGTAGTGGTGTTGAAGCGCTGGTCTGCCTCCGTGTCCTTGGGTTGTCCTTGTGCAGCTGCCTGAGTGGCCCGAGTGTGTCTGAGTTCAGCGAGGGCATCCAGCAGTTGCAGCATCCTTTGGCCTTCACTCTGTTTCTGCCGCACCTCACCCAACACACTGTCTGCTTCACGCTTCACTGCATCCTCCTGTGCGGGTGAAGAGTTAAGAATGAGTTTGTTTTATGTTAAGAATTGAATAGAAGAGTTGTTATGCAGAGATTTTATGGAGTTTTATGAGTCTTGTAAAATAGCAAAGCGAACTATTTATTGAACCTTTGCATGATGCGAGAAGAATTGTATTGTGCAAATGTTGAAATAGTTCGCTTTGCTATTTTCTAAGACTCAGTGATGGTAAAATTAACAAAGAATCTATGTAATAACTATTCTATTCTATTCTCTATACTCTCTGATTCTTCCTTCCCTCCGGCAACACCGCAAAGAGTAGTGTTTAGACCTACCCTCCTCTTGGTGTCTTCCTCTCTCTGAAGCTTAGCACGCCAAGCATCTATCTTAGCCTCCTCCTCTTCCCTCTTCCTTTTGAGTTCTTCCTTATCCAGCTGTAGTTCCTTCTTCCTCCTCTTGACTCTGTTCCTTTTAGCCCTTCGCTGCCTCAGGAGTGTCTTGGTGTGTTCAATAAATCCTGGGTCTTGGAAAGTCTCAAGAATTTGGTTCAGACTCCCCTGGAAAGATGTAATGAAAGGTGAATAAACATGTACCAGGAGAGAGAGAGAGTAAGATAGAGAGCCATCCCAACACACGGCTTACCTTAACCCTTTCTGCTTTTTTCACCAGCTGATCCCACACCTCCTCCTGGGCCGAGCTGCTCACCTGAGTCAGCTCCTCCTCCAGCCCACACAGCTGCTCCTTCAGTGAGTACGACTCCAACACAAGCCTCTGAACCTCGGCCAGCTGCACGGGAAGAAGCGGAACAAATATGTAGATAAATTTGATAGACGTAGAGAAATATGGAAGTTAGAAGAGAGATTGAAGGAAGGATGTGTGTGTAGGATTGAAAGAGTTTAAGTTATAGGCAGGTGGAAGAATAGACAAAGGAAGGAAGTTAGAGAAAGTTACTACACACACACATTTTTCCAAGGTGAGACGCAACATCACACTCGTTACCATTATTCTATTTTCTTTACGGAACCGGCAATTAAGTGAGATTTTTTTTATATCGTTTTTTTCATGCCCTTGACCGGTTCTCAAATAGCATTAAAAAATATATATTAAAAAAAAATACACCCATGTATATACCACAACAATAAGGAGGAGAGCAAGTAAGCTTTTCGATGTATGACTGTTTATTAAAATAACAATGATCTGATAATATAAATTTCAACCAATGAGCAAAACAGTAAAAGATTAGCTGCATCTCCAATTCTGTGATAAAAATAAACACTAAAATTCTGTTAGTTAATTAAATAAAAGTTTCCACGTCACACTGAAGGCAAATTTTTCATGATAATTTGACCGCAAAAGACAAAAATCTACCGACAGTTAATCTTCTACTAATCAAACGTAAAAAGATGGAAGGCAAATACAGGCATCAATACAACCATTAGTAATGACCTTGACACTGTTCTTGGTGGTGGTGGTGATGGACTCAGTATTAGGTGGAGGTGGTGATGGTGGTGGTGGACAGGACATAATATTCTTCTCAAACTCCTTTATCCACTTTGCATCCTGTTCCTCCTCCTGTCCTATGGTGTCCTTATATAACACTCCTTCAGCTCTGTGACCCTGCATCTGGTGGCACTGTGGGGCGGGGGGGAGGCTGTGCTGGTGCCACATTGTACTGCATTCCAAGGGTGTCGCTATCAAAGGATTCCGGAATGCAGGTTGGAATGGAATGTTCGGCATGGCTGGGGGAGGCTGGGGGAACCTTGGTGGCGGCCGGGTGAACATAGGTGGAGGGTTAGGGAGATGAGGTGGAGGTGTAGGTGTAGGGAGGTTATGTGGAGGAGGAGGATGAGAAAATGATTCACGGGACCCAAAGTTATCACCAGTATTTAAAGGAGAGGCAGGGAGGTGGTGGTTGTGGTGGTGAATGTTGGTCTGGTAATACCCAAAGATTCTGTCTTGGTGTGGAATGTGTTGTATTGGAGGGTGTGAGTGTGAGGCTGGTGGTGGTGGTGGTGGTGGTGGTGGGGGCAGCTCCCTCATGCCTCTATGTGACTCCTCTGACATATTAAATAACTGGCTGGTATGTCTGCGTACTCTCCTTATCACTTATAAAATTGTAACGTGTAAGATTAGAATGAACAGCTTGAGCTTATAAACTTAATTCGTGTCTCTAAGGCATCCAATTATCACACTTGCATCTGGTTTAAGGTCTGCCAATGAACAGCCTCACTTTTCCAGGATAATTTTAGAACACTGCACAAAACGTCAATCATCCACACACATGTTTAGTAGTCTGTAACACAAGCTTAAATACACCACACTATTAATAACGCCAATTGTTTTTTTTTTCCCTTGCACCTCACAGCACAAAAGCATAAGTCAACATTTACGAGCTTAACAAAACATATTCCCGAGTATGTGGCGTAAGTGTGAGTTTTGGTGTGTATTGATTAAGTGGTGACGTGGCTGCTGGTGTCCTTGAGGCCGGCTGTTGCTGCTTGGTACTCCTCAGACTCTTCCACGGAATTCTGAGGTGGGAAATATTACATGTGGTTAAGATTACTGTGTTGACTTACTTATAATTAGTTAAGATAATTGCTTGCAAACCTAACCTAATAATTCTACTAGTCTGGATGCTTGGTTCATGTAAAACAAGTATAATGGTGATTTAGCTTAATGAATAGGGCTTCATTATAGGACCTAAATGTGTGCATGCGAGTTGAAGCGATATAATGTTGGTAGAAAACGGAGTTCCTAAGGCAGGTATCCCGTTATGATTGTATTGGGTATTATAATAAGAGTAACTGAAGGTGATCCAAACTTACATCCTCATCCACAACAGTTTTCAGGTCGTGGTAAGCATTGTTGAAACGCTTCTGACAATCTATAATGACAGTGTTAGTCTCCTGCAACAGCAAGTCTTGCTTCTTGATGTAATACACGTCCTGTCCTGAAAAGGGGATCAAATTGTTATATTCTTGTTCATATATATATTTTTTCTTCCATGCGATTATGAAACCTAACCTAATTGGATAATGGTAAATAATCAAACACATGAATAAATGAATTGATATACTAATAATTTCATTCATTGCTAGAACTTAAACAATGCATATAAATTGTTATAAATCAGTTATAATGATAGACAAAACACCACCACCACCATCACCACCCACCTTCATCTTGCATTTTCTTAATCTTTCCCTGTATTTGTTCCGCCTCCTTCTGGTAGCTGATAAACTCCTTACAGCACCTTTTCAGCACCCCAGTCTTAATGCGCAGCTGTTTGAGGCGAGTCTCGGACATGATCACTTCACACACGCTGATGGAAGGAGATGAGAGTAATAAAAGAGGAAATAGATCACTCAACACACGCTGCTAAAAGGAGATTAAAGTAATACGAGAGGCAAAAGATGAATGACGAAGAAGAGGAAAACGAGCAAGTTTAAGAAAGAGAAGCACACTAGATAACTGAGGATATCATATATTAAATACGAGGATAAATTTGTAGTTTCAACCAATACAGCACACGTAACTATAAACTATTTCAGGGTCTAGATGACACTGTTATAGGAGCATTTCTAGCCTCATATTACACTGTCGGAAACCTATACTAAAAGGGGGCTGCGTCCCCCTGGATCACCCCGCTCTGACACTATTCTAACCCAACCTAACCGAACCTTACCTGAACCTCCCCGTTAGGACATTATTTGAACACAACCAGAAACCTATGCTATCCCGGGGGGGGAGGCTGAGCCCTCCCTCTGGACCACCCCGCTAGGATACTATTCTAACCTAACCAAACCTAACCTGGACCCCCTCATCCCCCTTCCTCTAAGACACTGTTCGAACACTACCACAAACCTATCCTAACCGGCGCCCCCCCTGGACCCAACCTCACCTGGATCCCAGCTAAGATTGAGGTAAATCTTTGAAATTACGTTCCGATCTTATTATTAATTTCCGACAGTGTAAGATGGGGCTAGAAATGCTCCTAAGTGTCATCTAGACCCTGAGACAGTTTATAGTTACGTCTGCTGTATTGGTTGAAACTGCAAATTTACCTTATCAACTTATACTCTTATCTCTCGTCACCACTGATTAAGTTATGTCAACTCACTCCCATAATTCCTTACTCAGACAGAAGACAAAGAGGCTACACTCGTACACATAAATAGTTGTTTCCAAAAGACGGTAAAGATTCGTAAATCTCATTAATTCTAGACATGACATCACACGTATTCCAGCACATTCCAGCATAATTCTGGAATCATACGTAAATCAAACACATTCCAATATAACAAAATACTTAATCTATCAATATATTCCTATATATGCCTTAAGTATCCTCCCAACTCATTATATATAACAAAAAACACATAAAAAGGAATATAAAAGGAATTATATATGACAAAAGAAAAATGTCACCACCCCTTCCCACTCCTGTTAAATAATCACCTTTAAATTCAACACTAACACATAATAACACCTGTCCACTTACTGTACAGGTGGAGGAAGGTGTAAAGAATAACTGATAATCATGTGAAGGTTGAGGTGATAGCAATTAATGGTAAAAAGATGGTTTAAATAAGGACAATTTACCTGGGATGACGAGGGGCTGTAAGAGTCTTGGTCTTGGGAATAGTGATGGGCGCTTTGTGAACGAGTTGGTTCATAGAGCCGGCTCTTCCAGGTGAACGAGAAGAGCCGGATCTTTCTCGAGAGCCGTTTGAGATTTTTTTGAGAGCCGTTAATTTTTTTTTTCTAGTTTTTCCATATTTTTGCAATTTTCTAACAAAATGCAAAAATTACCGATTGTTACTAATTATAGTAATGATAATAATAATAATACTTACGAGAATGAAGCCTATTCATTCTCTCTCTCTCTCTCTCTCTCTCTCTCTCTCTCTCTCTCTCTCTCTCTCTCTCTCTCTCTCTCTCTCTCTGATATATAAATGTTAAATAAGAAAGAAAATAGATAGTATGTGTGTGTGTGTGTGTGTGTGTGTGTGTGTGTGTGTGTGTGTGTGTGTGTGTGTGTGTGTGTGTGTGTGTGTGTGTGTGTGACCATGAACGAAAAATTGTCTGAGTCTCTCTCTCTCTTATATAGAAATGTTAAATAAGAAAGAAAATAGATAGTATGTTTGTGTGTGCGTGTATGTGTGACCGTGTGTGTGTATGTGTGTGTGTGTGTATGTGTGTGTGTGTGTGTGTGTGTGTGTGTGTGTGTGTGTGTGTGTGTGTGTGTGTGTGTGTGTGTGTGTGTGTGTGTGTGTGTGTTTGTGTGTGTGCATGTGTGTGTGTGTGTGTGTGACCATGAACGAAAAATTGTCTCTCTCTCTCTCTCTCTCTCTCTCTCTCTCTCTCTCTCTCTCTCTCTCTCTCTCTCTCTCTCTCTCTCTCTCTCTCTCTCTCTCTCTGATAGATAAATATTAAATGAGAAAGAAAATAGATCATATATTTGTGTGTGTGTGTGTGTGTGTGTGTGTGTGTGTGTGTGTGTGTGTGTGTGTGTGTGTGTGTGTGTGTCTGTCTGCCTGTCTGTCTGTTTGTCTGTCTGTCTGTCCGCCAAATAACAGGCGAGGCAAGTCCACATATGTGCCTCAGTAAGCCTACTGTCGCCAACGGTTAATGATAACAAAAAATATTTGGTTTAAATTAAACATTTTTTGAAAGCTTTTTCACCTTTCCTTAAATCAATAGGTATTGAAAGCTAACTAGCAAAGTTATCCTAAGAAATTTCTTCTAAATTATAAAGACTATAAACAGAATATGTGGAACTACTTAAAAAAAAGTATTTGAGAGCTTTTGAAAGAGCCGTTTGGGAGCCGGAAGAGCCGGCTCTTTTGAGTGAACAAGAACGAAAGACTCGGTTCTCGGAAAAGAGCCGGAACGCCCATCACTACTTGGGAAGTTGGTGTGTTTTTTTCTACAAATATTGTCTATCATCTTTTTTTTCCAGTTGTTATATCGCATCTTATTATTGATTTTGATGATGTGTTTTGGTAATCAATATTTTTCCTATCATTGTTTTTCTGAGTTCTGTTATATAGGTTTTTTATTTCTTATTTCCATTTAACTATATAATTACCTATGATTTAAGTAATTATTCCTCATATGGATGTTAATTACTTATAGAATAGCATATATAATTAAGATATACATTACGGCTTCACATATAACTAGATAACTATGGAATTACTCTCATTTATTTGTCCTCTTCCTTTGTTGTACGTTTATATGACAATGTATATATCTATCTAGGTATTTATGTCTTCTAGTAGTAATTCTAAGTAATCATTTTAATGCTCTTCTAGTTTTCAGTCTTAATAAATGAGTTTCACCTTTACATTTCATTGGCAAAGATATTACTATGTAGCCTAGTACTGTACTTACCAAGGTGTAGTTGGCTTACTTTTAATTACCCCAATCTTAATTTCCTACCTCATTATACATAAGAATATAATGAGGCTACAAAAGGCCAGTTGACTTACACAAGGCAGCTTCTGTGCACCTAACACTCTCCATCTGTTCTTTTCAGCCTTTGACACATAAGTGGATGTACAATCATACTTTCACCAACAAACCTTTACTCATCTGTAGCTACTCCATAATAATTAATAAAGGTTAGAGACAATGTTCATTCTGTTTTGATTTCTCAGGTTTACTTAGCTTAGAAAGTTGCTCAGTGGGATGAGACTTACATTGAGTTTAGTTTAGTGTATGTTCCCTCGCCACACGTTAGGTTGAAGTGTACAGGACATTCTCTCTCTGTAATAGGTAGGTGTGCAAATAATCTTAAAATACTTCAGTTAGGACTAGCATGAAAAGTCTCGTTATGGCGTGTGGTGTAACAGATGGCAGTTATGATCAAATACTAAATTTTCAACCAGGTAAACAAACTCATTTCAATTTACAATAAAATTAAATGGGAGTACAACCAAGAAGCACACTGATATTAATGCAAATCACCAAGAAATACCAATTAAGTGTAAATGACTTGCTTGCACGGCTACACAAACCATTAACTTTACTTTTGTTCTCCATAGTGAAGTGATGCATGCAGTGAATGGTTTAACATTACACGTTGTCTTTACAAAACAGGTGATACATCCTTATAACCACACATACATTAAGTACATTCAAGCATTATCTGGGGTTGGGTAACTTTGTAAGCCCTTTTTACCTTAACATTAGGTTTATATAAATAAATAAATAAATAGATATAAACATCTGAATATATTATAGGTAAGGTTGTTTATCCAAGGTGTTCATTTGATTGAGGTCAAAGTCAATAAAAAAGTTCACATGATTGAGGAAATATATTCCGTAAAGCACAATTACACATCATATCAAAACTAAAATAAAAACTTACTTACTTTTAAACATTCCTTCCATACACACTTTAATAGTTAATAATCCCTAGTAACTCAACTCAACTGAGACAGCGTGTGTATGTGTGTACTAATGTTAAGATAAATAACTTGTGTAGGAATACATGGAAACCAACCATTCTAGAGTTCCAGCTCCAGCGAGAGAGAGAGAGAGAGAGAAAATTACTAGCATACACCAAAACTCTGTGCTACGAGCCCAGTTAGAAGCCAGCCGGACACACCCCAGGACTTGTTTTGATTCCCTTGGCGTGCATCCCTGCCTCATCCAACACATCAGCTCAAGTTAACTAGAGAGTGCACTGACTCCCCCCAAACCTTCTCTTCCATCTGGCTACTTCAACATACTACAATGGTACCTCTTGATTCGAACACTTCCCAATCCGAACACAGTTTGTCCTCCAATCCGAACGCGGTCTTGCAATCCAAACACAAACACACGCGGCGGCCGACGTCACCTTCCCGCCAATCGGCCAGTCTCGCTTGCACTTCTCTCTCTGTTGTGCTTGATATTTTTGCATATTTTCTTGAAATTAGCCCTCATTATGACTCCCAAGAAAGTGAAAAGTGACAGTGCAAATGGTGGAAGGAAGCTGAAGCGCTATAGTATAGAAATGAAGAAGAAAATAATAGAAAAACATGAGAGAGAAGTTCGTGTTTCTGACCTGGCCTCACAGTACGGGATGGCCAAGTCTACGATCTGCACATTTTTGAAGCACAAAGAGACAATAAAGGCTGCTGATGTGGCTAAAGGAGTGTTTGGTAAAGCAAATAAAAGGACTCAAATTTTAGAAAAAGTTGAACAATTACTTTTAGTTTGGATAAATGAAAGACAACTACAAGGAGTGTTAGTGAGGCTATAATATGTGAAAAGGCTTGGCACCTGCATAGTGATTTAGTAGCTACAACTCCCAGTTCAAGTAATGCTGAACCTGAAGACTTCAAAGCAAGCAGAGGGTGGTTCGAGAAGTTCCGCAAACGAAGTGGTATTCATTGTGTTCTGAAGCATGGTGAGGCTGCATTTTTTATTTAGTATTTTTTATTTAAAATAAACTGGAACGGATTAATTGTTTTTACATTAATTTCAATGGTAAAAAATGCTTCCTAATTCGAATTTTCTCAATTCGAACCGAAAAGAACGAATCAAGAGGCACCACTGTATATATAATTAATACCCTCTCCCTCCCCCTCCGTTGTAATTCTTGTAGGTTTGTTTTTATTATTATTAGTAGTAGTAGTAATAGTTTATGTAATGATGTTTTGAAGTGTAATAAATAAAGATGAGTATTGGAATTTGCAAACTGTTGGTATGAAACGTCAGGATGAACTTAAATTATTACTTTAATAAATTCTATGGTCTGCAAGTTGGGAACCTTTGTCATAGTGATACAAATTGAATTCAAATTAATTCATTATAAATAATCACAAATATGCAGACAGACATAAATTTAAATTACATCTAAAAATTATACAAGCCATGAGTGGTAGCTTTCTAGTGAAATTACAGCTTGGTAAAAAAATAAAATAAAATAAAATTGAAGGTAACATTTTCTGGATTATAAAGAGTAAGTAAAGTAGCTACACACTCAACACAAAATATTCCACAGCATTGTACACTAAGCAGCCATTTAATTCTTTGTCACAGTACAGTAAACACTATTCAGTCCACAAACCTCACCTCACTTCTATACACTCTGCAGCACCACCACCACCAGGCAGCAGCAGCAGCAGCATACAAGTAAACATTCACAAGGAGGACTACATCTGGTTAAAATACTAAGTACCTACCTACCTACAGTGCCACTATCACGCATCACACTCTACAGCCACGTGTGTGTGTGTGTGTGTGTGTTAGACAGACGCACACACCATCACCACACACCTGTCAATACTCCCGTTAATTAGCAGCGGTGGCCTCGAAGGTAGAGTCAACACCATACAACCCCTGAATTGCTGCTTTAGCTAAGAAGAACTTAGCTTTCTTCACATTGGGTCCTGAAAAATACACAATAGTTTGATTAGTTCATGTCCTGTAGTTGACACAGACACAAAATTAAGCCATGAATACTGAATTGCATTGTAAATGATCACAAACACAACTTTCCTACATGAGAGTATTAGTTTAAGTTTGTGAGCCTAGCTTGGTGTCACCCCAGAACACTCACCCTCCCCGAAGAACTCCTTTCCGTCGATGTCAGCGCTGACGGTGAAGAAAGGTTTGCTGTCCTTGGTGATCTGTGTGATGTTGTACTGCACGCCCGGCTTCATCTGGTGCAGCACCATCACCGGGTGCATGGCGGCGGCACTCTCTGGCACTTGCTTGGCCGGGTTGGGAACCTTCACAGGATCATTCACCTGAAATAGTTTAGTTTTGTTTTCACTGGCTTGGCTCACTGTTTGTACTGGACTCCTCCCTCCCTCCGCACCTGTAGCACTATAGTTACTCATGTGATGTGATTGTAGTACTCACCTTGGGGTCATTAGAAGGTGTGTTGGGTGCACGTCCGCCCAGGTGTGCACAGATCACCTCAGTGAAAGCAGCAGCTTGGGGACTGTCCTCCTTGGTAACAGTGGAACCACCAACACCACCACCACCACCACCAGCTGATTGGTTCAAAAAGGCTTTGATATCTGTAAGACAACAACTACTCAGTCCTTAAAGTACTGTTACTTACACTAATAAATCATACCTTTCATAATAATGTTTCCCCTTATAGGGATAGCCAAGGCAAGGCACACCAGGGTTTGTGGAGACACTAATGCCTCCTTCCCTCTGTGCTTTGTCTTTACATAAAAGAGTATACAGAGGAGGGGTTTCCCAGACCCCTCACTCCATCCCTTGTTTCACATTTCATGAACCGAAGGAATTATGCTGATAGAATTATTGTATCCCCCACAACAGGGTAAATATATATATATATATATATATATATATATATATATATATATATATATATATATATATATATATATATATATATATATATAAGTTTAGGTTGATATTTTCATTGCAATGCTTTGAGAGTTAGTTTGTTGAAGTGCAACCTGACCCATGGTTAGTTGGTTACTGTTTGTTTACTTGGTTCCAAATGATCTGTCTCACCTCCAAAAAGTTTTGAATCCTCACCCGAGGGAATAGAACCTCCGTAGGGCTGTGATGGGGGTGAACACATGCCCACGCGGCCTTCACGCCAGTCATTGAACAGTTTGTAGATGGCAAAGGAAGCCAGGGTGGCCCAGGGCGTCTTGTCTTCCTCCTGAGTCTCTGAGGTGGTGATGGGAGGCTTCACAAAGCTGATGAGAGCCGCTTCCGCAGCTGCCTGCTTGGCCAGTTGTTTTGAGGAGCCGTAACCTCTGTACTTCTGTCCGTCAGTCTGAGGAGGAACACTTGTAAGGAGTGAGGTTGTCCTGCCTCTCAGAGTGATGTGTTCAAGGTCACAATGGTTCATGAGCAGACTCAGGGTAAGACATTAATCAACAAGCATCAAATTAACAGTAAAGGTAAAATAACTCAAGGTATCCATCAGGCTATTTGATCACCTACCACACCAGGTACCTCAACAGATATGCAAAAAGGCTGGCCCACACCTCCCTCCTGCTCTGTGATGTAGGACACGCCCGGACGCAGCTCATTGAGGCACATGACAGCATTCTTGGGCTGCACATACCTCCGGATCTTGAGGTTCTTAGCTCCTGGCACCTTCTTTCTCTTGACCTTGACGCCTGCCACCACACATTAATTGAAAGGTCGCAACACACTTGCCATTGAAATATAAAACCAACCTGCCTCAGCGTGCTAGCAAATACAGGATAAATGGGAGAGAAACCTTTGAGCTAAGTTATGTCATAAGGCATCTACCACCTCCCTGTGCAATGCTAAAGTGTGCCTCATGCCAGATTATCCATCAAATTTTGTAGGAATGACTGGGTAGGGTTGAGTACTGTGAGTACTTCCCACTTCAGTCAGACACCTATGACAAGTGTGGGCAACACGCTTCAATTAATTAAAGTCTCTGAAAATGTCTCTACGACTGTTAAGTATACACCCAGCCTCATGCATGGAGCCGTAAGAAGAGTCTAGGGATAACTTTCTTTAGTTGGTGAAGACAATGCAAAAACTGCTTGTGACTTAGCCAATGTAGCAAGTTACCACAAGACTCTTCCCTGACTTTCTGGTGTGCTACAATTAACTAGAGTCGTGAGGAGACATAACAGGTCAGGGGACAAAGAAGACCCTTCGCGGCCAGCAAACTAACTCGCTGTCAAAACAAAGAAGACCTCGGGTAAATAGAAAGACAGGGAAAGAAATCCAGGTAAATAACTTGCATCACATATCACTTACTTATTATAATGTTAAAAATAAAACTTAAACGTATGTGATTGTAGACACTGGGAAAAGGTGTTTAGAAAGACAAATCTAAATCCACAAAAAGATAAACAATAATATTCATTGATGTTAATTAACTCTTGCTTAGGATCACATTATTTTGATTGAACTTTTTATGCTATTGAAGCGATAAAAAAAAAAAACTTAATTCACGGTTCCCTAAAGAAAATGTAAATAAAACTGACATTGAATAAAAAACTGAATCATAGTATTATATCACATTATTAAGATCTAAACACTTTTCCAGTCATCTATACACCTTAACACCAAAAACATGACTTAAACTAACCCATTGAGGGGAAACTAATACTAGGATACACAGCTAGTTAGTTCCAATAGTACTTTATAAAGGAATTAGTAACCAAGGACTAAGCACAGAGATCAGTGGTGTTATTCATTTTACTTTTAGATGACACAGAGAGAGAGAGAGAGAGAGAGAGAGAGAGAGAGAGAGAGAGAGAGAGAGAGAGAGAGAGAGAGAGAGAGAGAGAGAGAGAGAGAGAGAGAGAGAGAGAGAGAGAGAGAGAGAGATGATTCCCAGCTTCATCAAATCTCCCCATTTCCCAATAAAAAAAATATATATATAAAACACCACTGAAACTATTCCCTTCTGCGCTATCAATAAAAAAAAAGCCACCTGACCTTAACTTAACCTGACCTGACCTGCACACAAAACTTACACCTACACAAGTACCAGACGTGAACTTGAGTAAATAACAACAACAACAATAATAATAATAGTAATAATAATAAACAAACATAAGTGCCCATTAGGCTTCACACACCGTCTTCCCTACCTCCAGGCTTCTCCCACGGCCTTTTACGCGTCTGTTGCTCCCCCTCGTGCATTGAACCATCACTATCAGACACCATCGCCTGAAACACACACACGAGGGAAAGGTGTTATGTAGGGAGGGAATGTATTGTTTAGGTTATGCAGTAATTGTTGTGTTGTGTTGTGTAGTGTTGGTGTTAGTTTAGTGTGAGAATGTATCAATGTTGGTGTAAATTCAGTGTAAAAATATATTAATGTTGGTGTTAGTTCAAGGTTTGCAACACTAACTTTTTAACAATAATATATCAATGTAAGTGTTATTTTCATTCAATACTAACATTCCTAACTCTTGTATCGTCTTCCAGCTGGTGTTAATATTAATACATCCTATACATCTACTCTATTCCTCCTACTCTCCTCTTTATAGGATCTGGCGACAAGCGGGATTTTTTCATCTTAACCTATTTTTGTCTGCCCTTGGCCGGTACTCTTGTAATATAATAAAAAAGAAAGGAATAATATAGAGATAAGGTTATCCTACTAATTTTGAGGCACGGACAATTTTGCTTTAACAAGTTTCCGGATATTCTACAACACTAATTATATCGAACATGTCAGTATTAACCTCGGGAGAACACGCTAATGTTATCTTCATATCACCCAAAAAGAAGGTAATTGACTATTCTAATTACACGTCATTAATTCCACTCACATCTTGTCCTTCCATTAGAGCCGGTGTCTCCATGTCCTGGTTGGCCATGTCCGAGCCGTCCTGATAGTATTCAAGGTCAGTCTGTTGGTTGTTCATGTCCTGGGTTTGGTAGTCCTCCTGCACGGGTTCAGGCTCAGGTTCGGGCTGGGGGGCAGACCGCCAGTTACGTCCACGACCTTAGGTAATGGGAAAAATAATGTGTTCCAATTCATTTTCCTAACCAAGATGTGTTTTTTCCCTTTTTATTTTGTTTCAGTTTTATGGTTTCATTTTAAGCTCCCCCAAGCTAACCTAACTTTTTTTTTTTTTTACATTAAAAGGGTACTGGCTAAGGGAAAAATAAATCAAGTATAAAAAAATAATCCCACAACTAACTAACTAATTATTTAACTTGCAAATCATAAGTTTAGTCAGCCATGCTTGTGCTAATTTCAATCATCGTTTCATTCCACTCTATACTCATACTAATACAAATTTCTCATACATTAACCTACAAAATCTATTCCTGTCTGCATGGAAATAACTTATACATCAGAATATTAACTTTACATTGATTATTGGTAACGAGAAAAGATAATAGTAATCTTAATAGTAAAAATAGACCTAGAAGTATTTAATGAAGTCAAACAGAAAATGTGTTATAAATTTAATAAGATTTAATATTGATAGTTGGTCATGTCTAACTAATGAGAAAGTTACAAGTAATATTAATAGTGTAAATAAACCTACAACTATTTATGTCAAACAGAAAATGTGTTATAAGTTCAATAAAGGTTAAGGTTAAAAGTCAGTCTGGGAAATTACTTAGGAAATACTTACAATTATAATCGATAAATAAAGTCACAAGAATATCAAATAGAAGGAGACTGATTCCCTCTTCCTTACCTATCTATAAGTGTTCAAATCTTTACATTACTAATCTTATCATGCACAAAAAAAAAACTTAAACATGTATTCTTATCTTAATCAATATATAAAAAAAAAAGTCAGATTAAAACTGTATAATGTTTCCCAATGGCGCTTTTCTCTCTCTCTTAGATCTACTTAATAATTCATATAGAGGTTTGTGTATAAATTATCAATATATAAAAATAATTCTTCCGTCCTAATAGGTATTATAAGGATTAGGTTATAATGACGCTTTTCTACCTCTTTATATATCTAATTAATAATACATATATAGAGGTTAGTGTATAAATGTTAGTCTTATTAATATATACAAATAATTATTCGTCCTCACAGATGAAAAAAACCGGGATGAGATTATAATGGCGTCTTTCCTTCCTCCTACGGCGTCTATATTAATACTAGTTAATTATACACCTGTCTAACTTTCTATCCATCTATTTCTATCCATTGTAAAGTAAATAATGACACTAAATGAATTAAAAGTAAATATGGCGGGAGTCTCTTGTCATCCCGGCCGCATGGTAATGGCTAAAAACACGATAATTATACCTTATTTAGACACAATTCATGTATAATTAAGGAGTTATTGATCTTAATTTGTCATACCGTGTACCAAGGATGATCTAGGATGTGTGGTAAGTGTGATATGACCTGACCTAACCTTACCTCTTCCTCTCATGGCTGATATTTCTTCTTCTTCTTGTGGCTTGTCTACTAGCGCCAGAACCAGAAGTGACAATCATACCAAGCAAAACCTTAACTAATTTCACTGATTTTTACTGTCTATCTCTCTTCATTATTTAGTTTTTGTATATATTTTTATTTTGTGTTATATTTTACGTGCTTTTTGTCTATGTAGTGTATTTGTTGTATGTTGTTTTTGTAGTATTGTATATATTGTTGTGTTGGTATGTTCAATGTGAAAGAAAATTGTAATCGATTAATTCAATGGGAAACCTTGGCATTATTTCAGTTTCATTGTAATTTAATGGTTTACTTAATAGTATGTTTGAACCTAATGCAGCCATAAACCATAAAAAAAAAATTGATCTAAGAACATAATAAATGAGAATGAGCACATAATATAGGGATTTACCGACGTTATGGATCACTAAACACCTTTGAGACACCCTTCTCAATACTTGGTTCAATACAGGAACAATATTGATCTAGGAATAAAAACTTAAATAGGATTCCAATACACCTAATCGTAGCAAGGGACCCTAAGTGTTTATTTTATTTTTTACTTAGGGTTATCTGCAATGCATTTAGTTTTTTTTTTATACCTGTCCAAGATGCTGAAACGTTGTAATATATGTATTTAAATCTAAAATAACTAGCAGCTGTTCCATTACTTTAGAACCAGAAAACAATAATCAATACGTAGGTCTGACCAGGAACCCCTTAAATGATTAGAAAATAAATTAAGAATCTAGTTTTGTATTCCTTTGCAATCTCTTAGGAAAGCTAAATTTACCGAACAATGGGAAGAAATCAGAATGGGGTAATGTCACTAGTGGGGTACCACAGGGATCAGTACTAGGACCGTTGTTATTCATAATTTATATAAATGACTTAGAGACAGGAATAAATAGTGATATCAGTAAATTTACCGATGACGCAAAGATGGGAAGACAGGTAAAGAATTCAGACGATGCTAGGATGCTGCAGGATGACTTAAATAGGCTGTACGAGTGGTCAGAGAAATGGCAGATGCAGTATAATGTTAATAAGTGTAGTATTACGAGCGTAGGTAAAGGAAATAGGTCTGTAGACTACACATTAAATGACACTACCTTAGGAAGGTCATATAGTGTGAGGGAGTTTAAATAAGCAGTGACGCGCCCCAGGGAACAGTGTATTATAGTTAGAAATAGGGCCAACAAGATACTGAGATTTATTAGGTGTGACAAATAGGAGTTCTGAGGTCATTCTGAGATTGTGTTTAGCGTTAGTCAGACCCCACCTAGATTATGCAGCTCAATTTTGGTCCTCTTATTATAGGAAGGATATAGGCTCCTTGGAGGCAGTTCAGAGAAGAATGACCAAGATGATTCAGGGGCTGAGAAATGTACCCTACAAAGATAGGTTAAAACATCTTAATCTCCACTCCCTAAAGAGGAAGGCAAGAGGGGATGTGATTGAGGTTTTCAAATGGGTAAAAGGAATTAATAAGGGAAACATTGATCAGGTTTTAGAATTTAGTAGCCAGGATAGGACACGTGGAAATGGGTACAAGCTAGAAAAACTTAGATTCAGGACAGACATAGGTAGATATTGGTTCACAGTCGTGAACGATTGGAATAGGCTGGATAGACACGTAGTAAGTGCTGAGTCAATAGGTAGCTTTAAAAGACGGTTGGATGGAAGTATGGATAGGGATGACAGGTGGGATGGCTAAATATTGGATTATCCCAAGGGTGGGGGATAAGGAACTGCCTCGTGTAGGTCATTAACTGGCCTCTTGCAGTCTCCTCATTTCTTATAAGTTCTTGTTTAGTATAGAAGTAACCACACATTGAATACAGCTTCCTTATAATAACTCCCTTCATTAATAAATAGACTAACTAAACATTACAAAAGACACCAACACACCCCAAAGATACAATAAAACCCATTGGTAATATAACCCATTTATTAGAGGACACGGCCGCATCAGTACAGCTTGGTTTCCTGTCGCTGTTCTGAGCTGATCTTGTGGTACTTGGCGAGGTAGTCCGTGAACTCCTGGTAGGGGGACTTAGTGAACACAGTCTCCTTCCATAGGTCGGGTGTGAGGTAGGCGTATGTCTTGGCAATGGCAGCATAGGTAGCCTTAGCGAAGTTACCAAGAGTGGCAGTCTGGCCCCTAGCGCTGGTGTAGCAATCCTCGATACCAGCCATCTGCAGCAGCTTCTTGGGTACTGAGGCGGCTACGATGCTGGTTCCTCTTGGTGCTGGGATGAGCCGCACCAGGACAGAACCACACTTGCCGGTCACCTGAGAAAGGAAGGAAGGATGGATATTAAGTCATGTGCTAATGTAATGATAATTTATATATTTTCCTTGTACATTACAACAGTAAAGAGGACAAATTCTATTATGTAAAGCTTATAATCACCATGCATTAAGTTTTTTTTAAATCCTAGATAGTGAAACTTTAATGAATAGGTAGTTATGTAAGTGTGTATACATGTTAGAGGGTAACGGGGCGAGTTGCACACACACATTGCACACGCACGGATCCCTCCTCTTACTCTTCCTGTATTCTCATAGAACAAACCCACACAGGGAATGAACTCAAGTGTGTGACAGGGTAATCTTAGCACTAATTCAATGACTACAACTATTTATATCACCACAAAATCATGAGAAAAACAAGATAAAAAATAAATAAAATAGAAAATAATATAGACCAAGATAGAGGAGGAAAAAAAACAAGAGAATAAGAGAGATGAACAGATAAAAAAGAAAAAAAGAAAAAAAAAGAACAGAATTAAGCATAAGACAAAAAATTAAATAATATTAGTCCCATATAGACAAACCAAATTCAACCTTAATCAACATACAGGTGTAATAGTGTAAGTATTATTCTCACCTTGCATGGGACAGTGTGAGGCTTTCCGATCTTGTTGCCCCAGTAGCCTCGCCTCACAGGAACGATAGACAGCTTGGCCAGAATGATAGCACCGCGGATAGCAGTGGCAACCTCCTTGCTACACTTCACCCCAAGCCCGATATGACCATCAAAGTCACCGATAGCAACAAAGGCCTAAGAACGACGAGGGGAGGGGGGGGGAAGAAATTAGTACAAAGAATATATAAACTTAATCAATTATATGTAAACTTAACCATGGAGAGACGAGGACGTTAGATATATAATAGAACAAATTTTTTTTTCACCCCCTCCTCAGCACACACACACCTTGAATCGAGTCCTCTGCCCAGCGCGTGTCTGCTTCTGGACAGGCATGATCTTCAGCACCTCATCCTTCAGTTTGGGCCCAAGGAAGAAGTCAATGATCTCGTACTCCTGTTAGGGAAGGGAAGAATGGTGGGTTAATTAGTCTTCTACGGTCGAATTACGATTTTAAATAATACCTAAATGTGTCTCCTAAGTCATTTATAGCCTTAATGTTATCTAAATCAGTTCGAAGTCTAATTACTATCCTTAAAAGTACTTAAATGTGTTCTAATTAGTCTTAAATAATATCTAAAGATGTTCTAAATCTCATTACTGTCTTAAATAATACTTAAATGTGGTCCCATTACGGTCTTCAATAATATCTAAATGTGTTCTAAATTTCATTAGTCTTCAATAATACTTAAATGTGTCTTTACGTCTTATTACTGCCTTTAGTACTACCTAGGAGACACACAAAGACAAGATAACAGTATAATCATTGAGTGTTTGAGGGTAACGGGGCGAGCACCACACACCGTGATCACGCACGGATCCCTCCTCTCACTCTCCCCTGTATTCCTCATAGAACTGTCCCACAAATGGACAGTACTCAAGTGTGACAGGGTTGCAACGATCATATAACACCATAATAATAGTAATGATTCAAACTACGATATTACATTAAATTATATAAGGCTTCCTCACATAGTAGACATAAGAAGTTTGTTTAATAATAAACTAAGTAATGTAATCTCAACACACAAATTAGCTTCCTAACCTTAATTGTAGATATAATGTATAATAATAATGAGAGTACTTTTGCAATCTTAATACACAAACTAGCTTCCTAACCTTAATTGTAAAGACATAATGTATAATAATAATACAACCTCAACACCACGTCCTTCCTTCCTAACCTTACCTTGATAGGAAGTGAGAAAAGGTAGATCTCCTCCAGACTCCTAATCTTGCCGTCCTTCACCAACCTGCCCAGCTTAGTGATGGGTGCCCACTCCTTCTCGTTCTCCTTCCCACGCCCACGGCCGCGGCCCCTACCACGCCCACGGCCGCGCCCCCTCCCCCGGGTGCCGAAGCCACCTCGGAAACCTCCACGGCCAGATCCGGAGTCTGCCATTCTGTGAGGGGAGGAAGAGATGGAGATGGAGATGATGATGATGGTGTTTGTAGTGATGGATTGTGTGGATGAGAGAACAGGATAAGGATAAGCTAAATGAAGGAGAGGAGGAAAAGGAAGGATGAAGGGAGGGAGGAGGAAAAGGAAGGATGAAGGGAGGAAGAGGAGGAAAAGGATGAAGGGAGAGATAAACAAAAAACTGAAAAAACAAAATACTTACCATAAACAAAATACAAACGACTCAAATGTGATACAAAACTAATCATATACACAAACGAAAAAAACAAACAAACATACACACACCCCAAGTAAGTACATCAAAAGGTGTGTGTACGTACGTGTAAGTAATGTTAACTTTGTGTGAGGTTATCAGGGCATGTACACTACAACCACGTGTACAGCGGGTTACTCTCCCTTATTCTGCCTGTACGTTCCCGTGACACCCTAAAGTAAGGTGGCTCGCTCGTAGTACAGGGTCAAACAACTTAATAATAATAAAAAACACTACTAATATAACTGAATAGACTAATAACTAATGGTAGATATTCGTAAGACAACCTATTCAATCTCCTTACCTTTATAATGCACTGTAAATTCAATCTCATACTTATTAAGAACACCCCTAAGTTTTTCTAATTCAGTTTGAGGTGATCTGAACAAGTATCTGAGGTTGGATTTGCATTGCATTATACAGGTAAGATCTCGAGTGAGTCATCTTTTCAATATTTACCTAAATAATTAACAACAAATAATTCCCCCAAAAATCTTGCATATAGGCTATTACTAAGGTAACACTAATGAGCCTAGGCCTATAAACACACACCTGTACATACACATCAACAAAATAAAGCTAAAACAAATACCAACATGGATATAGAGGACTACACATGGTACCTTATTTAACCTTAATTAACACAAAACATCGAGTAGTTATCACCTTAAAAACACACACTAATAAGTCACAAGGTACTAAAGTATATCTATAAGTGTTATCTAAGTGTTATAAGTAAAGGATGGCTTAAAATATACCGGGATCAAAACAGCGATGCACTTACGTAGAGGACGATTACACAGGAAAGGGAGAAGAAAGGGACGCGTCTTAAGTAGTAGTCCTTATACTCTTATAAAACTTAATTAAACTCGTAGTTATAAGTGACTAAAATTATGTAGGTTATGTTATTTTTAATGTGAGTTTTTATGGTGTTTTATATGTGGTGTTTTGTTTTGTTTTTATGTGTGTATTTGTATTTGTTAGTTGTGTTGGGTAATATTGCTGGAACACTGCCATCACCTCAAGGAACAGATGAAGAGCGACATGCGCATGCCTTCTATGTTGGTTTTATTATATATACAAGCTTATTCTGACTATTATATGTAACTATTCTTTATGTTTATTTGATATGTATTTAATAGGTTGTCTCTAATATCATGTAAAGGCTTTAATATGACTATAATTTCCTTACACCTGCTTTCTTTTACCTGTTGTCAAAGTATAATATTATCCTGATCCCTAATAATGAACTGAAGATTCTAACAATATTCATCCTACACAAAAAAAGTATATGTAAAAATCTTGCTGTGTTATCTATAGTTCTCAGTAATAAATGTATCTATATTTGCTTCCATCAATTTCCACTTTCCCTTTCTTGTATAATAAATGTACAGTATTAATAAGTACACTGCATGTTAAGGAAAAGTAATTGTATAATCGTGAAGGGAGTGTCTTTGCAGTTATATAGCAAGATGGAAAAAATATATTCCCGCCAAATTCTGGTCGATATCTATCTATCTATCTATCTCTCTCTCTCTCTCTCTCTCTCTCTCTATATATATATATATATATATATATATATATATATATATATATATATATATATATATATATATATATATATATATATATATATATATATATATTTTTTTTTTTTTTTTTTTTTTTTTTTTTTAATAACATTAAAAGGGTACAGGTTAAGGGGGAAAAAAATTAAGTATAAAAAAAATCCCGCTTGTCGCTAGACCCTGTAAAGAGGATAGTAGGAGAAATAAAAAATGGGGGACAGTTCAATTTAGTATGAGAGGTGTCTTGACACTCCTCTTTCGAAAGAGTTAAAGTCATAGGCAGGTGGAAAAACAGACAAAGGAAGAGTTCCAGAGTTTACCAGTGTAAGGAATGAAAGAGTGAAGATACTGGTTAACTCTTGCATTAGGTAGATGGATAGAATAAGGATGAGAAATGTAGAAAGACCTGTGCAGCGAGGCCGCGGGAGGGGGGGAGGCATGCAATTAGCAAGTTCAGAAGAGCAGTCAGCATGAAAATAGCGGTAGAAGATAGATAAAGATGCAACATTGCGGCGGTGACTTAAAGAGTCAAGACAGTCAGTTAGAGGAGGAGAGTTGATTAGGCGAAAAGCTTTGGACTCCACCCTGTTTAAAAGAGCTGTATGAGTTGAGCCCCCCCAGACATGAGAGCCATACTCCATACATGGGCGGATAAGGCCCCTGTACAGAGCAAGCAGCTGAAAGGGAGAGAAAAATGGACGCAGACGCCATAGGACACCTAACTTCTTGGAAGCTGATTTAGCAAGAGTAGAGATATGAAATTGCCAGTTTAGATTTTTAGTAAAGGATAGACCGAGTGTGTTTAATGTGGAGGAGAGGGGAAGTTGAGTGTCGTTGAAGAAGAGGGGATAGTTATCTGGAAGGTTATGTCGAGTAGATAGTTGTAGAAATTGAGTTTTTGAGGCATTGAACAAAACAAGGTTTGCTCTGCCCCAATCAGAAACTAGTGGAAGATCAGAAGTTAAGCGTCCTATAGCATCTCGCCTTGAGTCATTTAATTCTTGTTGGGTTAGGCGTCCTTTGTACGACGTTGAAAAATGCAAGGTGGTGTCATCAGCATAGGAGTGGATAGGGCATTGAGTCAGATTTAGGAGATCATTGATGAATAATAGAAAGAGAGTGGGTGATAAGACAGAACCCTGAGGAACACCACTGTTGATAGTTTTAGGAGAAGAACAGTGACCGTCCACTACAGCAGCAATAGACCGGTCGGAAAGGAAACTGGAGATGAAGGTACAGAGAGAAGGATAGAATCCGTAGGAGGGTAGTTTATAAATTAAAGATTTATGCCAGACTCTATTGAAGGCTTTCGATATGTCAAGGCCGACAGCAAAGGTTTCACCGAAGTCCCTAAAAGAGGATGACCAAGATTCAGTTAGGAAAGCAAGAAGATCACCAGTAGATCGGCCTTTACGGAAACCATACTGGCAATCAGAGAGAAGGTTGTGAGCTGATACATGCCTCATTATCTTCTTGTTAAGGACAGACTCAAAGGCTTTAGAAAGGCAGGAAATCAAAGCTATAGGGCGGTAGTTAGAAGGATTGGAGCGGTCACCCTTTTTAGGGACAGGTTGAATGTGAGCAAACTTCCAGCAAGAAGGATAGGTAGAAGTAGAGAGACACAGCCAACTGTGTTTCAGTTAGGAAGAGAAGATGAGGTTTAGTGGAGGAGAGATGGTGTTCCACAGATTGGAAATTAGATCTAAGGCCACGAATGTTGCAGAAATCGAGAGTAAAAGTGTTAGAGGAAGTGTCAAGACACCCGAGGTCGTCAGCAGAGGAGCAGTCCAACCTGGGGACATTATATATTCCAAAATAAAATTTCATCATATACGTAAAAAAGTATATGTATAAAAGTTGTAGATCTTCCAATTTGCAATATTATTTGTTGAGTACGTTTTCCTACATAATGACCGGTTTAGGAGACAAATGAATGAAACTGACCCCAGATAAATTTGACTTACATGGATGAAATTAGGTTTGATATTATAGTAATCAGACAACTGAGTCCAGATTCGTATTTGTCATGACCGAGAACACCTATGTACCAATTTTCATGAGATTCGATGATATATTAAATTTCACGAAATTTTCAAGGGTACCCCCCTTAGAATTTTTGACAGAAATCATGTTTTAGAAATAACTAAAAAACTATAAGATTTACGTAGAAAGGTATAGAATAGTAAAATAAACAGTAGAAAACGCCCATTATTTTGAGCTATAAAGAAATGGAATTAAAGTTGATATGCAAATGTAACAATATGAACAATATAAAGAATAATTCTTCACAACATGTAAATTTACTCCAAAAGTAAGAGAGCTATTGAAAAGGTGACGGCAGTGTCAGATATATGATATCAAGATCCACAACTTTGTCTCTATGCAGTGTTTCTGTAGAAGTAATTATTTCGTAGTAAAATGGCAAAACACTATTCGACCTTAATTATCTCACTCTCACTCTCATTCAATCACACACACACACACACACAGGTAGGAAAAGCCTTGTACTAGCTGCATTATTTTATTTACAAGTTTGGCACCATAGATCAAGCGAAGTAATTGTATAAATACAATAAATAGCCTCTTCAGATTGCATGTCTTTTTGTTTTTTGTTTTTTTATCTAGTTCTTATTTTTGTTGTTTTATTATGAAGGCGTGATGGGGCGGCGTGCCTGCCTGCCCCCGCAGCCTCAGTGAGACAAGTCTTCTGTACATACACGTATACATTCATTCATTCTGGTATATATATCATTCTTATGTACAAAATTACACTGCCTTTCCTGCCTCGCGGCGAGTGTTACATGACTGGATCTAGCTAAGTGGTTTTTATAGGATTTTTTATATTTCTCTTAAGTGATTAACCTTAAGCTGATTACTTCTGCTTGGCGTGTGTTTGTATGTGTGTCCGGCGGTCACCCCTGTGACCTATGACCTGTGACCTGTGTGTGCACCGCACGTGGCGGCACACGCACATGTAAATAGCCTCTCGCGGCGCCCCTTGACGCGGTCCCGCCCCGCATCCGCCCCGCACAGGACTCGGTACACGTGGAAACTGATTTCCTGGCGGGGCGGCAGAGGCGGGGCGTGGCCGCGCCCCCTCGCCCCCCAACCCGTATCAGCGCCCGCCGTCGGGCTCACCACCCGCCGCGGGGGTGTCCCGAAGGTGGGTCGCCGCCCCCCCTCAATGATGCGTCTTCCCAGAAGACAGTGATATTTGGGAGCGCCGCCGCCTCGTGCCGCCCCGCGGACACCCGCTGCCCCGCCCCGCCCCGTGTTGGACGGGTGCGGTGCGGCACAGCAAGTGTCCGAGGCGCGGCCTGCGGCACACCATTCTCCCATTAGTGACTAACGACGAGATGACAGCAGCGCCTCGCCGTGCTGGCCACTCCGTCATGGCTGTCGGAGTGGTCGCACGGCGGGGCACGCAGAGCCGCCTCAAGGCACCGCTAGAATGCACTCGCCTGACTGGCGGCACACCTGCGGCACAGCAGCGGCGGCGGCGGCGGCGGCGGCGCAAACGTGAGCAGCACAGCGGCAGCACAGCCTGGCGGCGGCACTATCCTGTGATGCGGTTGAGTATCTTCCATGGACTGAATATCTTCATGAGTCCCATGATGGGCTCGTGGATCCCCTTCACCAGGAAGTCTGATGGCCGCATGAGGTCATGGTCGTCATGGGGGTCCAGGTACTCATTGGAGGGCATCATGGGTTGTGGGGGAGGCATGGCCATGTTGTGGTGGTGGGTGGGGGGTGGCGGGGGTGGCATCATGGAGTGTCCGCTGGAGATGCTGTTGGACACAGGTGGGTTGGGGTTGTGCTTGTAGGTGTTGCCGCAGGGCCCGGGCTGGCTCACGGCGTCACGATCTGAAACAAGGACGAAGGGAGTCAAACAACAGTCAAACAAAACAACACAAACATAACATTTCAACCAAACAGGAGCCACCATCACCACCCACGCCCACCACACAGGTTAGCAGGGTGGAAATGGAGGTGTGGTCCGCCCCGCCCCGCCCCGCCACTCACCACACAGGCCCTGGTACACTTGTGAAGGATGCAGCCCGTCGTTCACACAATACTGCTGCCCAGGGAAGCCTAACTTGTACATGGAACCACCAATGACGTTTCCTCTGTAAGGGAGTGAAAGAAGAGTCAAATAAGGTCACACTTATAGGATGAATATGTCTTGCTTTCATTATCATTCACTTATTTGTCTATTTAGTAACGGTGTATTCATGCTATACAGAACTTTACGATCATTTCAATCTCGTTTGATTTACACAGAATTAATATTACTGAGTTACTTCTGAAACTATAGGGTCCACACACACACACACACACACACACACACTTACCCTGGACCGTAGTTACAAACATATATCTTGGTGTAGCCGAGAGAAGGATCCTTATAGTAAGCATAGCCGCAGCCTACTAAGTAAGTCTCGGCCCAAACCATCTACAGGTGTGACAACGAGGCCCAAGGTGAGAGAAAACGAGAACGAGACCAAGTGAATCGAAACCAAAGATGAAACACAAGGAAAAGTTCATGAAATCGGAAAGAAACCATGATTTTTCAACACCACATTAATGATTATAATCCAAGATGTTATTTTTGCCGTTTATAACATCAAAAATCGCCATGTTTTTAGATAATATTGATGTTTTAGGTGCAAGAAGGTGGTGAAAATTTATCCCCAGGTATATAGTAAGATTTGAGGAGGTAATTAAGCACAGGTAAATAAGGGGAATGCAGGGGCACCAATATCCGGATAGGTAATACCGGTTTTGACAACACAGATGCCGGTTAATAAATGTGCCAGTGACCCAATCCGGATTAGGTCCCCAGATTCCGGTTGAAGTGAATCCAAGATGTAGTCCCAGTGAGTTCAAAGTACCGGGAACGAGCGACGGTACCGGAATATCCACAAAACCGGACCAAACCAACAGTACCGGGACAGAGCGACGGTACCGAAATATCCACAAAATGGGACCAGACCAACAGTACCGGGACAGAGCGACGGTACCAGAACATTCACAAAACCGGACCAGACCAACAGTACCGGGACAGAGCGACGGTACCGGAATAGTCACAGAACCGGACCAGACACCAGTACCGGGAGAGAGCGACAGTACCGGGAGAGAGCAACCGTATCCGGATATTCACAAAACCGGACCAAACACCACCAGTACCGGGATGGAACGACGGTACCGGAAATGTCCAATACCGGTGTTAGATTGATGGTGGTGATGGGAGGGAGGGGGAGGGAGGGGGGGAGGGAGGGAGGGAAGGAGGGAGGGAGGGAGGGAGGGAGGGAGGGAGGGAGGGAGGGAGGGAGGGAGGGAGGGAGGGAGGGAAGAGAAATTTAGATTAGCTTTTGAAATTTCATTTTTCTCCTAATAGAAAATGAAGTGAGTCTTGCGTGTGTGTTTGTTTGTTTGTTTGTTTAACTCGAACTTAAATAAAATAATATGGAGAACAAATAGAATGAAAAAAAATATAATGAAAAAAAAAAATTCTCGTATGTTTTTTATTTGTTTTAATTAATAGTTTATCTTAGTTTTATGATTAATTGAATTTTGTTTTTTACGGAAATATCCATAAATAATCTTGTAAACACAACCCAAGACTCACCTACACTTTAAAAATAATAATAATAATGATAATGATTGCAAGCCATAAGAAACTAAAGAAAAATTACATATCAATTAAACTTTTAAAAACAAAATCATGATCTTGACTTTTAATTTCTTTACAGCGTCAATTAAGATAAACAAATCAATACAAATAATATAAGTTAATGGAACAGATAAGTATCAAAACAAAGTGTCAATATTCTTACTGATACAAAAACAAATGAAAGTCAACATGCGCACTTTTAAAACAACTTAAATCACTAACATGCAAGTCGAGTCTCAGGGATCAAAGTCACATACGGATATAAATATAAACACATGAATAAGGGAAGCCATGAGTAAACAGATAAATTATAAATACAAGAATAAATCAATAAGTTTATACAACACATTAAATTAATCTTGCACATCATGATTTTTTTTTAAGGCAAGAAATACGATATCAGTCTCGTTAAAAAAAAATGTAAGAAATTGCTTATTCATTCTTCACTCATTCATTTATTTATACAAACATCAAGTCGTGTCTTTCGTCACATCCTCTCATAAACTTTCTCTTAAGTCCTCCCTCGTCCTAGGCATCCATCCATCCATCCAGTCTCCTCTTTAGGTCCTATCCACTCCTATACAACCTTAAGAAATACTATAACAAACCTACTTTTTTAATTTACATTTTTTGCAGTTTTTTTTTACCCTAAGCCTCCTAGCCCTTAGTAACTCAATAACATATAATAAAAAAAACAAAAAGCGACCTATTTCACCCATTTCTGATTAGTTTCAAATGATTAAGAAACTACATTATATTATCTTTCTGTCACTCCTACACATTCCTATACATTGTCTAGAGTCCTGCAGTACCGTTGTAGAGGGTCCTAAGAGTCCTAATAGATCGGGTCAGGGAGGAGGACTGGTCTGGGCGGTGGTGGAGAGAGTGTCGTGGTGATCGGTCTCAAGGTCGTGGTCTGAGGAGAGAGAGGGAGGGAGGGATGGAGGGAGGGAGAGAAGAGAAAAGGGTTTACCTCCACCTCTTCTCCCTCCTGTTTTTCTTCATAGGGAGTAATTGTTTTTGGAATGGTAATTTAAGTTGGGTGTACTATCATTATTCTGGTTATTATGATCATTATTGTTATTGTTATTGTTTTTCGCTTTCATTTTTAGATCTGTGTTTCAAGGTTACGTTAATCAGTCTCCTCGCTGATGAGTTTCTATTATAATTGTTCTTTACACTACGTACATTATTGTTATTTTGTTATATTATTACTGTTTTATCATTAGTGTTTTGTATTGTTGCTACCACGTCGGAGAGAAAATAAATCAATAAGTGTGAAAGGCTACACGTTGTATTGAATTATCGTTTCGTAAATTATTTTTGATATTTGACTTTCATCCACTTTTTATTTCCTTCCGATGAAAACGAAGAGAAGGTATTTCGTAACAATTTACTTTATCCGTCGTAAGTATATATAAACAAAAAAAAGTAAAAGTGGATGCAATAGAAACTAAATATAGAGAACACGTTACACGAAAAAAAAACAAAAAAAACAAACAAAACAAACAATTATAAACCGATTATTCGAAACCAAAAAAGACCAATAATTCGTAAAGGGAGAAAAAAAAACGGAAACAAATGAGTCAACCGAAAATCCAGTCTAGTATATTAATTTCTTCCCTTATAGCGTCGCGTAGGATCAGAAACTTTAGTCGAGGTGTCTTTGAACAGTCTCTACTTACATCCTACTTACCATCAGACGCCCTTAGAACCTTTTAAATACTGCGGAATCTATAGCAGGTCCTTGGGAATAAAAGGATCTGCATCTTTATAACTTAAGACGCAGAGGTTAAAGGATTTATATAACCTCTGCAGTAGGATTCCTCTCTCGCCTCCTACAGGATCTCCCTCATGCATGTTTTTTTTTCAAGGTCAAATTTAGTGATGATGGTTATGATGTAGGATGAGAATGAAGAAGAGAAGAGGATAGATAATAGATAAGTGATGATTGTGTGTGTGTGTGTGTGTGTGTGTGTTTAGATAGGAAATGCTACGAAGAGGAAGGTTTTAAAAGGAATACTGTACTAGGAAGGAATGATGAATATAACTAAGAGACAGACAAACAGACAGACAGGACAAGGATGCTAAAAGAATTACTAGACCATGAAAATATAAAAAAAATGTTGAAGGAAATTAAAAAAAGGAAAGAATAAGAGGATTAGTAAAAAAAGTTTGTATGTGTTGCGAATGAGAGAATACACATATAATACCATGATAAAAGAAGGAGAATAAGAACATAATAAAATGAAATAATGGAATATGGGGATGAAATTATAATTACTTAACTTATAAGATATTAATAATTAAAGAAACAGAACGACAGAGAAAGGAAGATACGAAAAAAGAGAGCGAAATAAGGTAAGAGAAGGAGGTTAAATGATAAAAAAAATATATATATCAAAAACTAAATACAAATAATAAAACTTTCTATTTACATTAACGAAAAAAAGCAAGTTATAATCACAAACATTTCTGAAACTTCTCTTTTATAAAACTAAAATAATCAAAGTTTATTTTACAAGTCGAGAATATAAGCTAAAAAAACAATAAATCAAATGAATGGAGGATAGGAATAAAAGCAAGGATGAAGAGAGAGAAACAGAAGGTGGAAGGTTAGAGAAAGAGAGATCACCAGGGATACTCAGCCTTAGTTGGTAACACTGCCCCAAACTTTACCTGCGGGGAGAGAGAAAGAAAGAGAAAACCAATTAAAAAAACGAAGAAAAAAACACATTAATGGACTCTTTTCTCATTAAAGATAGATACGGAAGATAACGCGAGTGAAACCAATATATAAGAATAAAGTCAGATATTAATTAATACAAAAACAAGTAATACAGGATAACAAGCATCCAGACCGCTGCACGATAAAGGAAATTATGGCCAAACCTTGACATATTAATTTAAAAAAAAAAAAAAAAAAAAAAAAAAAAAAAAAAAAAAAAAAAAAAAAAAAAAAAAGTTATCCCTTAAGTATAAACATGATTTACGTAAACCTCATACTTTTCGAGTTATTTGATAAAACGTGATTTATAGAAAAAACTCTAAGGGGGGTACCCATGAAAGTTTCTTGACACTTTCAAATTTTTAATTTCACGAAAATTCGTCTAAATAGGTTCTACGGCATGAAAAACACGAATCTGGACTCCATTTTATGATTACTATAATATTAACCCGTAAAGAGTAGTAGTTATTATACTATTACTATTTCTTAGAAAAATATAAATGTGACATTTTTTCAATTATTTACATTCAATTGTCATTATACTATAGCTCACAAGAACGGCCGTTTTCTACTCTTCCTTCAGTATAAACATTATTTACGTAAACCTCATTCTTTTCGAGTTATTTGATAAAACGTGATTTATAGAAAAACTCTATGAACATTTCTTGACACTTTTTCAAATTTTTAATTTCACGAAAATTCGTCTAAATAGGTTCTACGGCATGAGAAACACGAATCTGGACTCCATTTAATGATTACTATAATATTAACCCGTAAAGAGTAGTAGTTATTATACTATTACTATTTCTTAGAAAAATATAAATGTGACTTTTTACGTAAACCTCATACTTTTCGAGTTATTTGATAAAACGTGATTTATAGAAAAACTCTAACGGGGGTACCCATGAAAATTTCTTGATACTTTTTGAAATTTTTAATTTCACGAAAATTCGTCTAAATAGGTTCTACGACATGAGAAACACAAATCTGGACTCCATTTTATGATTACTACAGTAGTAGTAGTTATCATACTAATACTATTTCTTAGAAAAATATAAATGTGACATTTTTTCAATTATTTACATTCAATTGTCATTATACTATAGCTCACAACAACGGCCGTTTTCTACTCTTCCTTAACCCGTAAAGTCCGATAAGCCACCCGGGTGCCATTGGCGGCAAAGTCCGATAAGCCACCCGGGTGACATGATATTTAGCGATGCACCACAAATGCGTTATAATTGGTAACGCTGCCAAACTTGGTACACTAGTAGGCCTACCCTCCCTCACTCATCCTAGCGAGAAAAATCGGAACTAGGCCTACTACAAGAAAAAACAACAAAAACAGAGCCTGTGTAAATATGTATATATATATATATATATATATATATATATATATATATATATATATATATATATATATATATATATATATATAAATAATGTAAGGTAAATACTTATAAATTACAGTGAATAGTATGGCTGTGAAATAAGTTATTATGAGTCTGTATATATGATAAAACTACAAGAAATAAGTAATATGTGAAAATAATGAAAGTGGTGAAAGTGGGGCGGGAACTGCTAACTCGCGGCAACACTCCAACTTCCCAGCATTATTGTGGTGCAACTAACGTGAGTATTACGGAACTATTTTAAGAGTATGTGCGCTTGACATGTATCTTGATGATGAAAATGTTTGCATGCAATTCTGTAAGACTCAATATTTTCTCAATTAAGTCGGATCTGGGGGAGTGGGCCCAAAACCTTAGCTCGGACGGGTTAAATAATACGTAATATAACCGTAGAGTTTAATAAAAAAATTTCCATTCGTGTGAGGTAGGTTAGTGATGATAAGAACAACCACCGCCACTACTACTACTTCAACAACAACTATAACTGCTACTACAACTATATAGCCTCACCTGAGTATAGTGACCTGTCGCCTTGCTGAATCTAAAGGGGTCCACACTTCCTTTGGCAAATCCGTGTTGGTTCACTTCGTTAAACCACGCTTCCACCTGCGTTGGGAAGTCCGGAGTTTTCCCTTCATCAACTTCGTAGGTCCAGGTGGCAGCTACATTCTGCCCCACTCTGAACCGTTCTGATGGGGTGGGAGTGCGTGAGATTCATGGGGAGAGGGCAAGGGAGAGGGAGAGTGTGATGTGACAGAAGGATAGGGAGTGATGGGACTTAGGAGTACAAAGGAAATACAGAAGAAGAACAGATAGCAACAGTTCTGCTAGACCTAACGAGGCTGTCTGTTTAGCTACACTATTACTGTAATATCTACTTGATAGAGTGAGAGGTGAGGGAGAGAGTGATAAAATTAAAGGAAGAGGGAGAGAATACTAGGACTTAGAGGGAGAGGTGGAACTTAAAAAAAAAAGAAAAAAGAAGAGGGAGTGATGAAACTTAGAAGGAGAAGGCGAGAGTGATAGAACTTAGAAGAGAGAGAAAGTGATGGGACTTAAGGAAGGGTAATAATAAGAGGAGTGGTAGTGTTATAGGTGTGAGAGAAAGATAGAATTATTGGGAAAAACTATGTAAGAGAATAATAAGATTTTGAAAGGTGTTTAAGAGTGATAGGATTATTAGGAGAGACTGTGATAGTAATAGGACTTTTTAGAGAGAGACTGAGAGTGATAGGAATTTGAAAGAAGTAAGAGAGTGATAGGATTTTAAGAGAAGGATGAATGAGGATTGGTGGTACGTAATTCAGAGGTATTGTGGATGTGTGTGTGTGTGTGTGTGTGTGTGTGTGTGTGTGTGTGTGTGTGTGTGTGTGTGTGTGTGTGTGTGTGTGTGTGTGTGTGTAGATGGTTTTAGAAATTTGTAGCTCCGTGTGGAAAGCTAAAAAAAATAGGTTATGAGATATTTCTATTACTAAGAAAGAAAAATACTAAAAAAGGAAGAAACAGTAGAGAACAAAAAGGGGAATGGAAGGAGGAGGAGGAGGAGGAGGAGGAGGAGGAGGAGGAGGAGGAGGAGGAGGAGGAGGAGGAGGAGGAGGAGGAGGAGGAGGAGGAGGAGGAAAGGAATGGGGATGATGGGGAAGAAAGAGAGGAAAATAAAAATGAGGAACAGAAAATGACAAGAGGAGGAGGAGGAGGAGGAGGAGGGGGAGGAGGAGGGAGGAGGAGGAGGAGGAGGAGGAGGAGGAGGAGGAAGAGGAGGAAGAGGAGGAAGAGGAGGAGGAGGAGGAGGAGGAGGAGGAGGAGGAGGAGGAGGAGGAGGAGGAGGAGGAGGAGGAGGAGGAGGAAGAATGTGCATTGTCAGCTCCAACGCCCTGCACTTGAGGCAAAGGGAGAGGAAGAGGAAGATGCAAGGAAGAAGAGGAGGAGGAGGAGAGGAAGAAGGGAAAGGAAAAAGAAAGAAAGGAGGAGGAGGAGAGAAGGTGAATGAAACAGGTGGATGAAGGAGTGAATAACAAGGTGTGTATGTGTGTGGTGTGTGTGTGTGTGTGTGTGTGTGTGTGTGTGTGTGTGTGTGTGTAGATAGGGATACTCGTATGTATTTATGTACGTATATATGAATACTAAGAACTAGTGGACAATAAAGAAGAAGAAAGAGAAGAAGAAGGAGAAGGAGAAGGAGAAGGAGAAGGAGAAGGAGGAGGAGGAGGAGGAGGAGGAGGAGAGGAGGAGGAGGGGGAGGAGGAGGAGAAAAAAGAAGAAAATAAGAAAAACTGAAGGGAAAAAAATGAAACAAAAAATGAGGAGAGAGAGAGAGAGAGAGAGAGAGAGAGAGAGAGAGAGAGAGAGAGAGAGAGAGAGAGAGAGAGAGAGAGAGAGAGAGAGAGAGAGAGAGAGAGAGAGAGAGAGAGAGAGAGAGAGAGATAACCTGAGACCTACCCCAAGTAATTATAGACAGGATACAAAAGAGTACAAGGTTTCATGACTCATTCTAGCCACCTCTCTCTCTCTCTCTCTCTCTCTCTCTCTCTGTTGGCAATAGGGATAAATCGTTACGAGAGAGAGAGAGAGAGAGAGAGAGAGA